>MKEJ01038840.1:0-17918 GCA_001753735.1 Embelia ribes
AAAGCATGTATAACTAATAAATATAAATACATAAATTGTCAAAAGTAAACCACACAACTAACCGGGATACTAAGTCCTCCCGGGCGGGATATTAGGTCCTCCCGCACCTTACGCATAAAGTAACTGCGGAGTGTTTCTGTTCCTCGAACAACCAAATAAAGGCGACCTTGGTTCTAAGGCCCCAAAATCCGTCAATAACAAACAAAGTCGACCTTGGTATTAGTGCCCAAAAGTCCCTTAACAACAAACAAAGCGGACCAGTTTCAGTTAATTGCAATATAGTCCCTTAATTTCATTAGTTATTTAAAACATCACCTTACATATATAATTGCACTCGCATGAAATTAGTTTTGGTTCTATAACTTCTATTGAATGATTTAATAAAATCTATTCATATCCAATATAGTATATGAATAATTTTAATCTTTTTAATTTCAATCAAACTATCTTTTACGTACGGCATTACATGCTAGTAATAAATTAAAAGGAGAGACTCTTCATACTATTGTGTAAAGTGGCATTCTATATGCTGGACACATGTAAAAATTCAATTAGTAAAATAATTAATTTTAAAGAAATCAAATGGCAAAATCCAAAAAAAATTAGAAACTTACGGATGAGCATATTTAATCCTCATTAACTATGCATTTCTTTGTAAAAAAAAAAAAGGATTAATTAGACTAATGGCCCCATAGTTTCAAGTAAATTTTATTTGGTGCCCATTGTTACAATTCCAATGGTAAGTTACAATAGTCTAAAAAAGTTGCACGCTTGGTCCCAATATTTAAGAAATTTTGCATAATTGGTTTCTTCTATAGTTTTTTCTTGAACTAATATTTTAAAATTCTTAAGTTTGAAAATGGTATCAACATAAATTATTATAAAAACCTTGACAATATCAATATAAATTATTATAAAAACACTATTTTGGTCCTAAATGAATCATATAGTGAGGTGGCTCCAAGCCTTAATATGGATCAGTGGTGTCATTTATTTTAAAATATGGAAACTATTACTATTACAATTCAAACTATAGGGACCAAATCAAAACTGTAGTGAAAATGGACTATTAATGCATTTAACCAAAAAAAAAAGCCCTCAAGTTCGGTCAATTTTTTTTTCCTCCTCCAATTTGTATTAATTTCCTTTTTTTCAGTGACCCATAATTGCCACGAATTCTCTCTTCATTTTAAGTTTCATATTTATATTGTCATATTTTTCTTTTTTCCAATAGACATTCATTTCATATTCTCATATCAATTCAATTTTTTTATGTTTTTTTCAAACTAAACTTTAATTGTTTTTGCAGGTACATATAACGATGATCTACAAATAAGCGAAATTCTGATCATTTTCTTAACTTAATTGATTTTACTTATTTCTTGCCACTTAAGTTGTGGTTTATTTATGTTTTTGCATGTATGTATAATGATTTTGCATGTATGTATAATGATCCTTCACAAATAAGTTAAAAAAAACAAACTTATTTGCTTAGCCTATTTGGTTTTACTTATTTTTTATTACTCCAGTTTTGGTCAAATAATAAATAAATTGTTGCTTCTGCAGGTATGTAATGAAAATTTACAATTAAACAAAAGTAGAGTCTAAAAGGAGAGTCTCTTATTTCTTGATTTTACTTATTTCTTGCTACTTAATTTATGATTACTTATATTTTCACATGTATATATAATGATCGTTTACGAGTAAGTAAAAAAAAAATTATTTCCTCAGCCTATTTGATTTTACTTATTTTTTATTGCTCAAGTTGAATTATAAATAAATGGTTACTTCTGCAGGTTTATAATGAAGATTTACAATTAAACAAATTTTTTTTTATTTTCTCTGACCATTTGATTTATTTATTTTTTACAGTTTTAATTATATATAAATGGTGATATTGGCTTATTTTTTTCTAAGCCCTTAGATTCTATTTGTAAAAGTTTTTTTTGTTGAATACGGATGTTCATGCTAATTTGGCACTAAGTGTTACATAGCTACGCATACAATTTAGACAATATCACATTACTTGCAATAAAATATAAGCGAATCCTTCACATATCATTGCACCAACTCGTACCCCCAAATGATGCCACGTGTACAAAATAAAATTTTAGCTTTTATTATTTTGAAAAAAAAAAAATTCAAAACTTTTCAAACTTTTAATTAAATTGAAAGCTACGTAACAACTATCATTTTTTTGAAATAATAAAAGAACCATTAAGGGCTCAGAATGACTTTTTATGAGCCTGAAATTTCAACAAGTTCTAGAATTAGTAAAATACACGACTTTTTATTTTTTTATTTTAATAGCAATTAAATATACTTTTAATAAAACATCACAACATTAATTATTTTGGTTAGAATTTTTTTATCTCTTTATGTATTAAAACTATTAAAGTTTAAAAGTTATTTATGTGCCTATAGAAAACATAGTTTAATTTTGATTTTTGGATTAAGGGTTATTTTCTAACAATATTTCGTCTAAATATTGTTCTGTTTTACTTTTGGGAGAGGCCTAAAGTCATCCTTCTAGAATTTGAACCAAATTAAAGCCTACCAAAAGTATTGTCTCAAATATGGATATCATAAATCATATAATATCACTGTATTATATACAATAGATAAATGAAAATTCTTTGTTATAACCAAATAAAAGTAATTTCATAAAACTTAGAAACTCCACTTAATTGCATATAAAAATGTACGCAAATAAGCAGAGTCATAAGTTTGCATTAATACTCCCAATAAATAACTTAAAAAAAATATGAAACAGCTCAAGCTTCTCGTCTTTTCTCCGTGCAAATATTTTATCTCTCATTGGACAATATTTTAGATTCACATGTATATTACATATTTAGGTATGAAACATAACTCTCCTGTTTTTTAATTTCTTAATGTTTTATTTTTTTGTAATATGACAGATTTTCTTTTTGTCTTTTGAATTTTTTAACTTGATACTTAATTATTATTTATATAATTTTACTATCTAACTTTATATTTGAATTTCATATGCTGATGATATGTATAAGATTATAACTCCTATAATTCACTTGATTTAATTTTATGCTGTATTGGATTATAACATTTTGCCCTATTTTATGTTGTATACATAAGACATTCTTCTGTAATTATCTCATGAATTTTTCTTTTTTCTTTAGAAGGCTACAGTAAGAAACAAGTTTTATTAAAGGAGTTACGATGAGAATGATTTTTTTCATCCGCAAATAAAAAAAGATTAAAATCTTGATTCGCAAGTTATTTTTAATATAATTTATAATAAATAAATTTATGATTATTGCCAATGATACTTAATTGTGGATCTTTGACTTCTTTTAAGTAATTGATATAATAATTTCTCTTCCAAAAGAATATTTGAAACTTCTTTATCTATTTTATTCACAATCAAGATTATTTTTGTATTTACCATAATATAAAAAATATGCATTTATTTTGTCCAAGTCCAACATACATCCCATGAATCAATCTGCATATAACACTGATACATATACATGCATACAAAATACTTGCAGACACACAGAGAGAGAGAAAGAGAGAGATTGAGAGAGAGAGAGAGAGAGAGAGATGGGGAACGCGTTCTGTGTATTCTGCGGGTGCATACAGCAATCGAACGTGGGGATAGTGGAGAGATGGGGGAGATTCGAGAGGGTTGCCGAGCCAGGGTTCCACTTCTTCAACCCCTTCGCCGGCCAATTCCTCGCCGGAGTTCTCTCCACCAGAGTCAACTCTCTCGATGTCTGTATCGAAACCAAAACCAAGGTCATCCCCCTTTCCCCTATCTCTATATGTATTTATATGTTTCTGTATATCTTAGGTTTTGGTGAATTAATTGATTGTGTTATTTAAGATGTGGGTCAGAGCTAATATTTAGAATTCACTCGATCGTGGTGGCCTTAGAATTTGGATTTTTATGGATATAAGATGATAAACTTTGGTGCTTGTATGTATTTATAATGTTTCGGTATATACATATATATTATATAAGATGATGCGCTTTAGAATTAAAATTAAGGTCCCCCTTCCCCTCTCTGTATTTACAGATATATAGTTTCTGTATATGTTAGCATGTGGTGAATTAATTTCTCGTGTTATTTCAACGGTGGGATTGGACGGATAAATGTTTATAATTTTCTTGATCATTGTCACGTGTACCAATATTTGAAGACGTAATTTTGGCTTGTATTTTTTAGACAAAAAGAAAATGAGAAGAAGACTTGATTTTCTTCTTTTTGACGGAACTAATGATTGTTATTCTTGAATATGGATCGTTTTTGGGGCCTGCTATACTTGTGTATCTATGTGTAGGATCATTTGGTGAATTGATTAGTTGTGTTATTTCAATCTAGGGTTTAAACGGATGGATGCTTAGAACTTACTTGATTATGGCGAATTTAGATGGGTATGCGATATGATGATAGGATTGTGGTGTAACTGAAAACCATAAAAAGAAAGAAGGTTTTATTTTCTTCTAGTTTTGGGAATTAAAGATTGTTATCTTCTGTATCGACATGGTAGTTTTCAATTTTGGTTCCTGTTGCATCCATGTCTCTATTTGTGGGAGAATTTATTGTGGGTTGTGTTATTTCAATTGTGGAGTAATTGTTGATGTTTAGACTTTAGAATTTTCTTGATCATTCTTACATTACGTTTATAGGAATATATAACGATGGATTTGTGCTATGTATTAGGGAAACAAATTACTTGATTACATTTACTTTTTGTTGAATGAAAATTTAAGTTTATATATATATGGCGACAATCATCTATAAGTTTAATGCTTGCTGTCTATATTTCTGTATCAGGAAGAATTTGGTGAACTCATGAATTTGGATTGTGTTATCAAATATGGGTTCGAACCTATGGGTGTTTAAAATGTTCTGGATTGTAGTGACTTTAGATGGATAGGAATATATGATGGTGGTTTTGTGGTATGTATATGATAAAGAGAATAAACGAAAACTTGATTTTTTCATGTTGAAGGAACTAAAGTTTGTTATTTTTAATATGTGACAGTCATTTCTGATTTCGGTTCCTGCCATCTATGTTTCCGTATCTATAAGCATTTGGTGAATTATTGAATTTTGAATTTTTGTTGTTTTTATTGTGGGTTCAAACTGATGGTGTTCAGAATTTGCTTGATCATAATGACTTTAGGTTTATAGGAATATGTAATGATGGAATTGTGCTATGGACCGAAAAAAGAAGGAAATGAAAATAATAGATTTTTTTATAGTCGAAGGAATTAAGGATTGTTCTTTTTGTTATTGTACTTTTGGTCTGAGTCTGATGAGTTTTAGAATGTTATAAGTGATTTTTAGGAATTACCTTTCCATTGTGGTAATTGAAGTTCTATTTAAGAACAGGTTGTCTTTGTTAGGCTTGAGGCAGCTATCGCTTCCCTTTTAATGAGAAAATTTTACAATGAGATGTGACTACTAATGACAATAATGTTTGAATATATTACTCGTCAACTGATACGGTTATCACCACAGCTTATGTTTTATACACTTGTGTAACTGAAGGGCTATTCTAAGTCTTTGCGAGGGCAATGTGAGTGAACCTCTTTACTGGTTTGAACAGGGCAATGTGAGTGAACCTCTTTACTGGTTTGAACATTTACAGTTATGGCGTTTACTTCAAAATCAACCTTGCAGCGGGCATGTCACATGTGTGATGGTAGCCTAGTGGGCACGTAAGGCTTTGTGAATAGATATATATTGTTTTATTAGCATTTGTGTGACCATCCCCATATGTGCATGCCTACACCATTTAGGAGGCTGAAACTGAGGTCAATAAGAGGGTGGGAGAGAGAAAAGTTGTTTTAGTCGACGGATTTATATTTTCTTGTGTGTGTGAATGTGTTGTAACCCTTGTGGATGGGGAAGAAAGAATTGTTTGTTGTTGAAAGGTGAACTTTATTTGTCTTGGAATTAGAAGTACAATAACAATGTATGTGTTAAAGACCGCAACTCATATTTAGTGGTCTTTTCAACAAAATTCATTTTGGTCTTAGCGTTGAGCCATGTGCATAAGCATCTTTGCTCATCTGTTTGTCTCTGTTGTCGATCGGTTACCAAAATTTTTAGTCTCGCATCTTTAGCTCGATGAGGATGGAAAGTTGTGCTATATCTTTAGCTGTATATGTCAAATTTCTTTACCTTTGGTAAATTCTTTTAATGCCACTTCATGTTTTTAATCTTTTCGATAGAGAGGAGACTATCAGATTCGTTTCTTGTCTATGGAGTTTGTGTTAACATATTGAAGTCCATAAACTTTCCCACTAAAAGTACCTATTAGGGGAAAGGAGAGGAGCACTTATTAACCCACAGGCTATATCAAATGACGTAGGACAATAATAATCTGTAACACTCTCCCTCACATTTGGGTAGGCCTGTTAAAGGTCCGTCAAGTGGATATAATAAACTGGGTTAGAACCTCTCATACCACTTTAAAGCTCATATGCTTCTCAAGAAAAAGACTTATCAGGGATTGAGAAGATCTTATTATGAGCTACAGGCTAGATCAATACACAAGCAACATGGCACAATTACCAATTCTAACATACTATTTTATATTGAGGAACAGATCCTAAGGGTTCTTGTGGGAGGTAATTAGTTGCTGAAATGACTTGGTGAAAGACTATTTCTTGTCAGGGGGATTTTGTAGGATTTATTTAGAGAAATCTGAGTATGACCAAATTTTCCTCTCAGGACAATGTCTTTGTGCAAATGCACTGTTCGATTCAATATCGTGTTGTAAAATCAAATGCTGATGATGCTTTTTACGAGTTGCAAAACCCCAAGGAACAGATTCGAGCTTACGTCTTTGATGGTAATTTTCCACCCTTCTGCAAACTTTCTCTTCTTCATTTATGCTTGTACATAATGCATATTTGCACATTTGCTTTACTTCTATTCCTATTTCCTTTTAACTCACACTAATGTCCTACATCTTTCTGTCTAGTGGTGAGAGCCCATGTTCCAAGGATGACAATTGATGAGCTATTTGAGCAGAAGGGTGATGTTGCTCAAGCTGTTTCAGAGGAACTTGAGAAGGTATGCTATTGCTGGTACTCAATTGAATCTAGTCTTATGACTTCATTAATCTCATTAAATTGCAGTAGGCAAAATAGAGTTTTTGTATTCTTCCAACATGAAGGCATCGAATCTCCTGAAACACACTTCCCTTTCACATAAATGCTCACTTGAGTTCTTTCATCTTTGTTAGAAAATTATCAAAGGGTACATTGTCTGAATCAGGTTATTGGAGCGTATGGATATAGCATAGAACATATATTGATGGTTGATATCGTACCTGACACTTCGGTTCGCAAGGCAATGAATGAGATTAATGCAGGTTCAAACTTAGTTCATACTGTTCTCTGTTAAGCTCTCTTATATTTTCATGAGTATGTAATTAATCTATGTTTTGATGGACTGTTTTCACTGTTTTACAGCTCAAAGGCTTCAACTGGCTAGTGTGTACAAAGGAGAAGCAGACAAGATACTTTATGTCAAAAAAGCAGAAGCCGAAGCTGAAGCCAAGTACCTCGGTGGGGTTGGCGTTGCCAGGCAGAGGCAGGCCATAACTGATGGGTTGAGAGAGAATATATTGAACTTCTCTCACAAGATTGAAGGAACCTCTGCTAAAGAAGTGATGGACTTGATCATGATCACTCAGTATTTCGACACAATCAAGGACCTTGGAAACTCATCAAAGAACACTACCGTGTTTCTACCTCATGGTCCGGGCCATGTTAGGGATATTGGTGACCAGATTCGCAACGGTTTGATGGAAGCATCATGTGCAAAAATTAACGAGGAGTGACTTCTTGATAATGCTGATACCTGTTGGGAGGGTGTTTTTTACACGTTATTTCCATTTGAGTGATTTTTATTTTTTTTAATTTGGAAAATGTCAAGCGAGTATAAGAGTTGATTTCACTTGGAATTTTATATGCTGACGGTTTCTTTGTGGGCTTTTTTAGTTATTTTAAGAAATAATTCACTTATAGTAGGCTTATATATATATTTTTTATGATCAACAACAATATTATATTTAATGTCTGGGTTTTTATATAATTCGTTGTTCACTTTTCTGGTTCAAATCCAGTAATTAGGGAAAGGATGCATTGATATCTTTTGCCATACTACTTCCGTATTAATTGATCTCCCAATTTAAGCTTTCCTCTGAACCGAACCTTGAAGTCCATTAAAAATTGCTATCCTTGCCCAAAATTTTAATCGTGTATCCGAAATCCAACTTATTAAGGAAACATCAATAAATAAGTTATATCTGCATTAGATTATGGATTAATTTAGAAACTTATCCCTAGGTAAGTGTAATATGCTTTTGGGTGTCAATATTAAATAGTGCATAACATAATAAGAATAATTTAGGAAATTTAAAATTTTCCGGAAATTATTTTGGAATTGAACTATATAGCGAGACATCTCAAATAGTTAGGATATAATGGGACAGGAAGTAACGACTTTCGTAGACTCATACGGTCTTGATGTGTCAAACTGCCAATCTAAAAAATTCTCCCAGATAAAATCTTACAGTTGAAACATTATTAACAGACTTTCTACACACTGGTTTACTAGAACAAATTTGTCAAGTTTTTTCAGTTGAGTTCTGAATTTTGATTCAGACAACAAATCTTTAACTATAAACTGTGCACATTTCTTGATGAAAGTAGGGATTCAACTTTTTACAATAGAACAAAAGGTAATCAGAAGCCACAAGATAAATAAAAAAATAAACCAAATCAAATAGTCATGTTCCAGTGCAAGGCACCGGAATAAATATAACTTATTTTTACTACAATGTTACAGCCGTGTTTAATTGCGAAATTCAAATGCATAACGAAGTGCTTCGAATAACTTAAACTGCTTTCTCCATTAACAAGTACAAGCTCATCTATGAATGCATCGCATAATTGTAATCTATTTCAACTGCCAGCAGCTCCAGACATTTTCCTTCTTTAAAATTACAACCGGAAACTTGTTGGAGGATGAGCGGTGTCAGATGTTCAAAGAACAAATATGAAAAACCTTGCCACGTTTTTTCGTTCTAGCATCAGTAGTAAGTTCCTGGCCGTGGTTGGTGCACTCCGCTACTTTGGTATTGACCACCACCACTGCTCCCAGTCTGCAAGGACCAAAAAGCTTTGTGAAATTCAGGTCGTGATTTGGTAGTTTCTGAAAACTGCTATCCCATTTTGAAAACAGAATCCCCATAGTAAATGCGTAAAGAGAGAGAGAAAGAGAGAGACCTCGGCGGTTGCATGGCGGGTATAATGCTGCGGATAGGAAGGTGGAAATGAAGACCCTGAAATGGAAAAATTACATATTACATTTCGACAATGGAAATAGAAGGTGAAAATAAGCAGACGTACCAACAGATGCAAACACAAGTAAAGGCATGCATATGTAGATACCAAAATATTGTAGTGAAGGATATAACTACCTGCCCCGTAAGCAGAGGAGATAACGCCATGATCCTGCCGGCCACCTCTGCAAACAAGTAACGAATTCCCACCTTAGTGTAAATATATTTCTACCTTTAAGAAGAAGGGACAAAAATGTCCTTCGAAAATACCTCCCCGTTGTAATGCCACGTAAATCGTGACTACTATTTCCAGCTGCAAGTTGCAAATATCCTGCATGAGGTTGGCCATGTGTTCCAAGTCCAGGATCGACATATCTCACTTGAATAGGGGGTTGTTGGTAAATTGCGTGAGTATGATGGTAAGTTCCAACGTCAGTTTGAAGGTGTCCTCCATGAGGTTGATACTGTGTTCCCGCATGAGATGGATAATGCATTGCAACAGGAGGTTCAAAGTGCCCTGAATGACCTTGATCTTGTTTCCTAGCAACAGCCTCAAGATATCCAGCATGTGGCTCCTGGAACAAGTATTTAACATGAACAAGCCAAAATACTCATGATAATCAGCTTAATTTGATATAGGGCTTGTTTGATCACTTGATGCCAGATTATAAGTACTTTCTCTTCTGTGCATCCTAGCTTTCAAGCAAAATTTCTACATTTTCGCATGCACTTTTAAGTTTTCAAGGCAACAAAATATTTTTTTAGCTCCTAGTACACACAAACAAGATCTTGATAAAGAGAGTACAATTTACCATATCTGCATAAGGTCTTTTAGATCCAGACATGGTGTTATAGGAACGACCCTCATAACCAACAGCAGGAAGACCATGTCCTGTTGCATATTGAGTTCTGTACGTGCCAAAATCTGCATTACGGTTTGAACCTTTCCGAGCATAAGCATCTCTCTTTCGCTTGCCAAAGCTGGTACTTTGGTTTCTCTGCTTTTTGCCTACAAGTTCAACAAAATTTAATCATTATCCTAAACTTTCTTCAGTAACAAAAAAGAAGATGAGGTAACTGAAAACAGATGAAGTTAATTCTACCGTGTGCTTTTTCTGATGTCTTTCCTTTACGACCGCGTTTGGAATCCGGCATTCCACGTCTCTCAGCCTTCATATGCAGATTTTTCCCCTTCCCTTTGACCTTTTCTGACTTTAATGAAGCTTGTGCAAGATGATTTTTGCTTACAGTCGGATCCTCATTTGATTTATCGCTACCCCCAGCTTCTGCCACAACTTGAGTCATTCTTCTTTCTTCAGTCACCATCACACCCTTTCCCTTTGCGCAATTAGAATTTGCCTTACCATTCATATTTGACGATGCATCTCTATTTTCTCTTTCACCCTCCTCTTCTGTTGTTGGGACTCTTCTTTCTTTCTCTACCTTAAACCCCCCATGAAGTTCATGCTTTTGAGGCCGACATTGTGAGACTCTTGCAATGGTAGCCTTTACCTGAGCCAACTACGGTACCGTGAGAATTCACTTTCATTAACTAATGAAGAGAAAATACAGAAGAAGGAAAAGATATCACCACCTTCAACGATCCTCCAATACAAGCATTTCTAAACCCCTTCAAACAAGCGTGGGCGCTATCTCGAGTAGCAAAACTGATGAACCCACAATCTTTGCGTTTCTTCCCAAGGGTCTGAGATAACCTGACTTCCTCAACTTCCCCATACTGTTCACAGAATTCTTTTACTTTCACTTCAGTCCATACATCTGTTAGGCCTTCCACGTAGACAGTCTTACCCTATAGCAGTATAATGTAAATGTGGAATCTGTTAGATCAATCAGTATCCTTTTACTAGATAGCAAAAAAGAGTCAATACATTACCTTAAACGGACACGAGTTTTTATTTGTATTTTCCTAAAACTTGAATGATGCTAGCATGATTCAGATTTATAACCTGAGACAGAGCATCTTCACTAGGGTGCAATGGAGTCCGTGAAAAGGAAACCTTGGCACTTTCATCACAGCCAAAGATAGCATCTGGCTTGCTTAATCGTTCCAATGCTGATAAGGCATCCGAGTGGGTGTCAAACTCCAGAAAAGCATAACCCCTCGTCCTTCCTTCTTTATGAGGATCACCTGGTAAACGCATGCCCGCAACATTTTCGATCCCAAAGTTTTCCAATGTTTCCAATACCTAATTACATACGTGGAAAATAATCACCTACGAGTGATATGCAATAACGGTCAAAATAGTAAGAAGGTGAGTATCCAAAAGTAACTCATAGCATGTTCATAATTGCAGCAAGCATTCAAAAGTGCGCGAAAAAACTGATGTGGGTACATAGCTTACACGCTCTTTAGTCCATAGTCTGCAAAGGTTACCCAGGTAGAGAGTATTATTGTTGTCATTGCTCATTGAAGCCTTGACGTGCTTACCTCTCACCTTGCAAGAAGAAATAACATATCAGCCTGAATCAAGTAAACATTTGGAAAAACGTCATGCCATTACTTTTTCGGGTCATAAGAAAATCAAGTCAAGAGTATATTAAAAACCTCGATCCCCCCTTCCGAGGCTGAAATGGCCCTTTCAGCTTGCTCAGTACTTGCATACTGCACAAAAGCAAATCCTTTGCTCTTATTTGTAGTTTTGTTTCTTACTACCCTAACAGATTTTATTTGTCCGAACTTTCCAAAAACTTCAATTAGATCCTCCTCCACGGTCTTTTTATCGAGTCTTGCGATGAAAATTTCAATTTTTTTATCGTTCTTCTTTTCACTAATCACGCTATCAATAACCATAAGAGAATGACTCTCATGCTCAGTATCTTTTCCATTATTGTTGTCGCTATCCATAACTGCTTCAGAGCCCTCTTCAACCCTACCATCCTCATACGCAATTTCTTCAGAATCCTTTTCACTCCTATCATCCCTTGCTTCCCCATCATCATCACCATTCAGAATCGGAACCTTTATGTCACCTCCAAATGTCTCAGACCCATCACTGCGAGCAGCAACAGTTACTTCTTCGCATGAGTTTGGTTCTGGAATAATAACAACCAATCACTACCAATACTATTGGCCAGAAAGAGCGTGAATTTATGAATTTTAGGGAAATTCAATGAAAACACAGTATGTAGCGTATGGGCAAGGAGCAAGCCCCCACCCTATCGCCAAATGATGTAGAAGATGTTACGTCTATACAAGTGAAATGGACACCTCAGAAATAAAAACCTTACCATATGCGAAAATTTTAACTGTCAGATATACAACTAGTAGTAGCTTTTGTAAGCGCAAACCTTTGAATTGGACTCTGCTACACAAACTTAATACATAACGTCAATTTGCATCATTCTATATAAACTTAAGAGTTATTGTCACAGCATTGCAACGTGGTGTAACAACCAATGTATATAGGAAGTAAGTTACACATTTAACCCCTATCTTTGTTGCGAAGCAAAATCCGCGTATTAAAAATTTTTAAGAGTAAAATTTCTATTCATCAGCGGTATATGAGAAACTCATCCACAAGTGAGGTTATATTAATGACAAGTGCATTAAATATGTGCAGCCCACCAAACAAGCACATGCTTCTAAACACAAATGAATTTTTATACACCGTTGGTGAATAGAAACTTAATTATATTTTAAAATTATAAAAGAAAATAAAAAAGAAATCCGATCATACTTTTTGGAGAAAATACCATTTTGTATCCTGAATTTTGAGCTAAAGCATCTTTTGGTACCATGACATAACATATTAACCTTTTCAAATGTTTGCAAATTGGTCTCATTATTAATCAGTAGTTGGAATCCGTACTATGGCACCAATTTGCGAGCGTTGAAATGCAAACAGAGTAATTAGGATATTGCATGGCTCTTCTGAAATCTTGAGGTGTAAATGGGATTTTTTTGCATTTTTTGTTGAAGTATTAAGGAATGAAAAGACTCATA
This sequence comes from Embelia ribes, assembly GCA_001753735.1. Classification (NCBI taxonomy): domain Eukaryota; kingdom Viridiplantae; phylum Streptophyta; class Magnoliopsida; order Ericales; family Primulaceae; genus Embelia; species Embelia ribes. The sequence continues at coordinate 13,316 of MKEJ01038840.1, forward strand.
TGAAACATTATGTCCTTTTTCAGGTCCTTACAGTTTCCGGCAAGACTAAGGGAACTCTGAAATTATCCTACAAATTCGGCGAAAAATTTGCCACACCTCCACCAGTTGCAGCTGCACCCCCGCCTTTCGCTGCTGAGGGCAAGTCTTCTGGCGAGCCCGTGACTGCCTACCCGCCACAGCACGCTGCCGGTTATCCTCCACCATATGCTCAGCCCTATGCTCCCCCGCCGCAGATGGGTTATCGGTACCCACCGCCGCAGCCGGTTTATGGCTATCCTCCAGCACCTGGGTATGGGGCACCACCCCCAGGGTACTGGCAGCCAGGGTACAGCGGTTATGGTGCAGTGCCGCCGAAGAAGAAGAAGCAAGGAATGGGCAGGCTTGGGTTAGGGTTAGGGGCCGGGCTGCTAGGTGGTTTGCTGGTGGGTGATATGATATCGGATGTGGGAGCGTATGATGCGGGGTATGATGCCGGGTTCGATGATGGTGGCGATTTCGATTTCTAGAAATGGTTTCCCTTCTTTTGTGTTTATGCTGGTTTAATAGTTATGGAGTATGCAAGGGTTCTGGTTTGAAGTTAGATTGTGTGTATGAATTGAACTGAATCTATATGTTTCCTCAATGCAACTTTTGATGTTATGAAATTGGTCATGGTTGATATTTATGCGATTGTTATTTTGTTAAAGTTGAATACTGTGGTTGTGGAAACCGTTTGAGGTTCTCGAAGCAGAAACTCAGGAGGTTACATCTGTTGTTGAATTTTGATGAACACCAAAGACATTGAGGTGAACTTGACACTCGATAAACTTTTGTTGGCGACTGTGATGGTTTTCCTCAAATGTCTTTGGTGCTAATCAAAATTCAACAACAGGAACCTGCAAATCCAAAAACACTGGGAAACACTCATTGATATGAAATAAGGTGCCCTATCATGTTTATATCCTGGGAATGATGCTCCCTTCATAAATGTAGCTAAACAATTATTTTTTGACAGCTTTTTGAAGCATTAATAGTCATCCATACAACTACGTTTTTGGTTTTTTTTTTTTTTTTTTAAGTAAATCATCATAGAAAACTAGTGGAACAAGCAATGATTTTTTCACGTATAGCCTGACTGTAATGGAACGGCAGGCGTAGCATACGTTTCTGGATACTAAGATGTATGTGAGTTTATGTTAATTATGAATAGCTATTGGGGAAATCACATAAAAGTTTAAAAACTAAGTAATTTAGTAAAATTTCAGCTGTGGAGATATGCTACTGGTTTTGAGGTTGACAAATTACATTTTGCTAGATCAAATCAAGTAATCGAAGCTTGATCTGTTCAACGTTTGTAATTCACAAGTGATTGCAAAAATCTAAACCTAAAATGAATGTGACAATCAAGGAACCAAAAACCACACCTTACAAATTAATATTGGTGAAAAAATATAAGATTGATTGCAAAAAATCAAAGATTTTAAGCGACCTCAGTTTGTTTTTCAACAAAACATGATTGAATTGTAAAAGGATTTACATACAATTCACCACAGACAATTTCAGAAACTGTAAAGAATGAAAGGTTTGAACTGCATCCTACAGCTAAAATAAGTTTATATTGAAAACATCAACCACAGCATGACCAGTAAATTGACAGAATACTTAGATCATATGAATATGGAATTTTCTAATAATCATATACGTCTAACATAAAGGCTTAGTAATATGAATAACCCAAAAACTAAACAATAACACAACACATATGCAAAAGAAGTTGATACTTGATTTCACTGGACACCACAAATTACAAAACAGAGTTGAAACTTGGAAAACTACTACATACTAAACCATAAACAGAACCAACCCTATCCAAAAACAACTTGAACACCAACCCATTATAGTATCATATACTAACTCAACTAAAACCTAGGCAGCCTTCTTCTTGGGGGATTTATTAGCTTTTGGGGTATCGGTTGCATCACTTCCTGTTCCCTTCTTAGGCAATAGAACTGGATTGATGTTCGGGAGAACGCCACCAGCAGCAATGGTCACACCCTGAAGCAGCTTCCCCAATTCCTCGTCATTCCTGACAGCTAACAGCAGGTGCCTCGGGTTGATCCTGTTCTTCTTGTTGTCTCGTGCTGCATTCCCAGCCAACTCCAAAACCTGCAAGATACAATCCCCAATTCGTCAAAATTATAAAATCTAGCGCACAATTTTTTAAAATTAATTAATATATATATATACAAATTCTGACAAATTAGACAACTTAAATGAAATAATGAAATGGCACAAAATGCAGGGAAGGTATTTGACGAAATACCTCAGCAGCAAGATACTCTAGCACAGCAGCCAGGTAGATTGGGGCACCAGACCCAGTCCGCTGGGCATACCGACCCTTCTTCAAGAACCGAGCAATCCGGCCAACGGGGAACTGGAGACCGGCCTTGACAGACTTCGTGACCGCCTTCTTTCGCTCCCCGCCTTTCCTCCCTCCTGCCCCTTTCTTGGTTGCTCCCTCCATCGCTCTTTCCGAATTCTCTAAATTTACAGGTTTTTGGGTGTTTGAATTTGAATGTGAGTGAGTGGGAAAGAATGGATTGAGGAGGCTCTACTTATAGGCCCCGCCCTTGTGCTGTTTTGGTTGATCGGATGGCTATTAGGTGTACACGCTGGCGATCCGCGTGGCTGGGTTTATTTGGTTGGTCATGGACGGATCCGATCTTGCCACGCTGGCGATCCGGGTAAGAATATATTCCACCAATCATGTGCTTTTATTGATCGGACGGCTGCTGTGGGTGCCAAGCTGGCAATCCCTACCTGGCTAGCCTGACCAATGGGAATTGTTTCGTTTCTTTTTAGTTTGTTGATTTTTGAAGGAGCGGAAATATGTTTATTTTTTCCTTACATTTTTATTGTGGCTAGAATATGTACTGAAAATTCATATACTTACGACTAACTTAAAAGTTTGTTGTGGCTGGTACTTGACAAGAGTACATATAGATAATTATTAAATAAATTATTAGTATAATTACCATTTCATAGAAAATTTCCATTTCCTCGTATCAATTCATTCTATTCAAAATAGAACATACTCCATATTAGATTAGCAAACTAATGATAACCAAGGCTTGTTTCTAAAGCTCTTAGTTCGATTTTGGAATGGGTCAATTGGTCTGTTAGTAAGGTGCGTAGCAATCGATTTATCTCTTCTGTTCTTAGAATGGAGAAGCTATTTCAATTTGAATTTATACCTTAAATAACAATATGTTGGTTAGTCGGTGATGTACAACCTGCTAGATCCACAATTAAACGGTTCCTGCTAGATCCACAATTAAACGGTTCAGATTGTGATCAATCTCCATCCTATGCATGGACAGGCCAAGTATGCATGTTATTTTGGCGAGTATCGTAAGTTTTTAATACAAATCACACAGTTAGAGAAAAGCATGTTCTATATTCATTTCAAGAATCATTGAGTTGCATCGTTATTTGAATGAGTTCTTATTTACAAAAGTAACAATCAACCATTTTTCATTATCGAGTGATGGAAAATTCAATATAGCAGGTGCCACGTGCTCCTATCAATAGTTTGAGTGATGGAGCAATTCAATTAACGATGGGCCTTAAGCAAATGATGCCCCAATAAAAATAAAAAATAAATAAATAAAATTGAGTAATTAAAATTATAAATATATTTAGGTTCCAACCCTATATTTATTATTTTATTTGTATTTTATTATAACGCATGTATTCTTAATGAAAAAAAATAACTATTACACTTCTTATTTTCGGGTTGTGTTTTTTATGTCAAATTATTATTCTCTTAAAAATTCATATATAATTTTCTCCCTACTCTAAATAGTGCACTCTCCTCTTTTGTTTCATGCCTTTTTTTCTTTCAAAATTACTCTCACTCAAAGACCTATATTATCACGCTCTACGATCTGTGACTCAGGAACATAAGATAAATGAAAGAAAATAATAGTAACAAAACAACCAAACCTGATACCAACAATTGTCTGCCTTAAATATATATGTGATGAATAATATCATAATACGAATATACATAATACAATCTATTAAGCAAAATGCTAGATCAAACGAAATAAAAATATAACGTTCTTATGTGGAATACATATAGTGAACCTAATGCAAGCTCTGCTAAATTAACTACTAAATCCTCCGTTGTAAATGCATGCTCCATCAACATGATCTACGCTCCACTCCTTAGCTCTACAAACCACGTGAACCAAATGCATGTGTAACAAAACTATGCATGTCATATTCTAAATAATGCTATAAAAATGACTCTAAGTATGTATAAGTCAATGAATGAGCATGTAATGATATTAAACTTAATTGTAAATAATAAGTTAAGTAATATAAGATTATGGCATAAGGGCAGTACTACAGCTACATCGTGTATGCACTAGGCATGAGGGGTATGCAAGTGCATTGTCATCATTATCACCGTCGTTTTCTACCATCGCCCTATGCCATCGTAATCTTATATTGTCAACTCTCTGCACATCGCCATCACATATTGCCCACGTCTCTGTACATCGCCATCACATAACGCCCACGTTTCTATACGTCGCCATTACATAACGCCCACGTCTCT
>MKEJ01038843.1:0-10461 GCA_001753735.1 Embelia ribes
AACTCATACAACAAAAAAAAAAAAAAAACTCTAATTCTTCATTTCTTTTCAACGTCCCTATTAATAAAATAAAAAACAAATTAACTTTTATCATTAAGGCTGATCAGGTTAGAAGATCTAACCTATTTGAAAACTTTCAGCCATGTATACAAGTAAGTTTCTGCTATTAATATCTTTATATCTTTTGAATTAAATGGGTTTAAACATACGATATAGAGATTTGTCTACAATATATGGTTTTGGTCTTAATTAATACATTTATAATAATTATGAATTAATTAAACTAGTACATGTTAAGGTTGTACGAATCCAAACATGTATATTATGAAAACTATCGTGTATAAATTCAACAATATGTACCTCCATCTATGGGTCATTGACGTTCCACATTTGCGAGAGAGATGAGAATGCAAAAATGTGTGATCGACCTTCACGGAGTTGGCGAGGAAATGTTCAAGTACTTTTTCGTTTCAATTTAATTTCTTTGTGCAATGTTGCAGTGGGTTGAAGAAAACAAAATAGGTTAAGCGTGACATGAATAATAGTGGGAGTTTTGGCAGTTATTGAAAGATGGTGATGTGGTTAACAAAAAGAGTGTTGATGGGATATTGGATGATATTAGGTAATGAAAAAGCCCAAAAATGCCCTCATCATTTCTATTTAATCGAGCAGTACCTTGTAATATTATGAGGCCACGAGGTTAAAGTAGGTATGAAACGGAAAACAATTCACAATAACTTTTACATGTTTTAACTTATATAATAGCAGCACTTCCTCATTACTATTGAATAACAAACCGTGTTTTGTATCAAAAAAAAGTAAAGCACTATGAGTTTTGTATCAGACATTCATACAATTTCTCGCGTTGTGCTTAGCGTGTTGATTTGTCCTTGAACTTTCTTGATTTATTTTCTTCCTTAATATCTGAAATGCAGAGTAAATGCTAAAAGTAAAAACAGTCAGGTTGGCATTTAGGAGGTCAAAGATCAAGGCCTAGACGGCAATAGACCACTCTTTTTAATTTCTACATATTCATTATAGATATATAATCATAAAATGAACAGGATATTTGAGACTGCGACTTCTCGTTAAATAATAAACAATATATCAAAGTTTTGATTCGACTTTTGTTTAAGCATAAATTAGAAGTCGTAATTTCAAACTTCTAACTCTTTGTTACATTTGATTTAAAAGTGGGGTTTTAATTTCTATTTTTGAAACTGCTTAATTTGAAGCAACTTTTGTTTGGTAAATAATTTCTATATCTACATCATTGGTTGTCGAGTATAGAGTTGGAGTTGGTTGAATCTCGTTAAGAGACATATCGTTGAGTTCTTTCTTACTTCATGTTGTTTATTGTCCTTGATTTCAAGTATGTTTGGCTAGGATACGTCTCAAATCTAATCAGTAAAAAAAGGTCTTTGGCGATGGATTGTCATTTGTTTCCCACCAAGAATCGGTATCAGAGCTCCGGGTTGGAAGTTGATGGGCCATAGGCCATAATTCACACCAAAACTTTATGTGGTTTTATGTGTTGTTTTAGGCGTGAAACATGTGAAAGTATGTGTATATATATGAGCTTAGTTGCAACACCAAATAACAGAAAAATGAAAAGAGAAGAGAAGAGAAGAGAGATAAAGAGTGGTGTGAAATACAAAATTTGTAATATTTTTATATATGGTTTGACAATTTTGCTAAGGAATAAATTTTTTGCACCATCAACACCAAATACATAGTAACATGCACGTATGTATCAACATAACTATTCGTAAACAAGCAAGCAGAATCTACCCAGCGAACACAGAGATAATATATTGAACAATGAATCGTAAACAAGAGAGCAGAAACTGTTCAACTCAAACCACGAACCAAAAACATTCAATAATCAAAAAATCATTTATAAATAAATAAATAACTACCTTTTCCTCCCTTCTTTTGCTGGAAACAGCCGATTCGGCCTCCCGATCATCCCTTCCTCTCTTCTTCTTCTTCTTCTGTTTCTCCGATCCTTTGATATTCGAATCCCCCAAACCCTCTCCCATTCCATCTTCAAACTCAGCACCCACGTCACCAAATTCCAGAACCCTCTTACTCTCCCTTCGCTCTTCCCCATTCCCCGATTCTAGGGCTTGTGATTCGGATGAATCAACGAGAGGCGTGGACGACGGGGAGATCCCGTCGGTGGGTGACGTGGCGGATTTCTTAAGGCGTTTGAGGCGGCGGCGGCGGCTGGGGGATGGAGGAGAGGGGTGCTGGGGAGGAGAGAGAGAGTTGAAATCGCCATCGTCGATGCCCATAGAGAGCTAGGGTTTGATGGATCTGAAAAATGAAAGAGCGGATAGAATTAGACGGAGGGCTTATTGTGGCGGCAAAGGTTTGAAGTTTTAGCGAGGGTGACGCGCCGTTTTCTCTTTAAACGAAAAATTGTTTTTGGAATTGTTTCTCGTGTTTTGGAAAACAGATTTTTCCCACCAACAGATATTGCCACCGTGAATTTTCATCGCCAAGAAGGGAAGTGCGGGAGTAAAATTGTAAAAAAGTTCAATTTTTTTTTTTTATGGAGATAAACTGTGAGAGCGAGAGCAGCAGAATGTACGTCTTTTATGAAGGATTATAGTGACCTAGATGTGAACGAATGGTAAAAATATTCGTGTTAACCTAAAATGTTAGAATTAAGTTTTGATTTGTTGGTTTTGTTGTATATTACTTCCACGGAATTTAATTTTGTTCTTTTTTGACATATGTTTTACCCTCCTTGATTATTTGTTAATCTTAATCATCCATCACAATGGTATATGAAGCCACATGTTTCTATCTTAAATTATCCATCACATTAGGGTATGAAACCACATGTTTCTCTTGATTTGAGAAGTCCAGTTCTGGCTTTCGGTGCATACACATTTCAAAACATATTCACTCTCTCTTACGCAAGCTACATCCGATCAGATCGGATTTCAAAATAAATTTTTTTCTGAATCAATATGCTCTCTCTAAGTGCTCCTATCAAACAGTAATACGCACATAGAGCTTGTGTTTGTTACAATGGCCTCCGTATGTTTATCATAGAAGTAATAAATATTTACTGCTCGAGTTTAATTTGATCTTACAATTGCAATAATGTTTCTGTGGATCAACCTATGCACAACAGGATTCGGACATGGTTGTCTCAATTTCAATACTAAGGACGTGTTTAGCTGCTTATTAATTTTTTCATTTAAAAGTTGCACAACTTAAATAAGCTAAAAGTTTTTTGCTTGAACAAAAATATACAAGCTTATTTGCGTAAAACTGCAATCAAACAAATTATGAATATAAATGGATCACTAGCTCACGATCCGTGTGAAATATACTAGACCAATTTCCATTGCTTATCATGCATGGAGATCATGGATCACCTCTTGAAAGCAACAGATACACTTGACAACATATTGCATGTAAGAAAACTATTCCACAAAGAAATGAATAGGATTATGTTTGGTATAAACTTGGATCAAAAGTTCACTAGGTAAGATTTGAAACACGATATTGTGTTCTGACAATATTCAAAAACAAAATAATTATGGAGCTCACTGTAGCATGGCATTAATCACTGCTAATGCACAGAAATTATGGAAGCTGATGCTCAAGTCTCACACTGGTAAAGAATTCAACGAAGAGGATGCATTCAACCTATAAAAATGAATAACGTTCACGTCTCAAAATCCCACGTTGTCTCAGCAGTTATCTTGGGCACTTTTTGCTTCTCCCCCATATTGACTGATGCCGCAATCTGGGGTAAAAAAAACACAACATTAACACATGCAATTAAGAACACCGTGGAGTCATACGTTTGATACAAAACATCGACTTTGTCCGTACAAAATAAAGAACATTCGCAGACAATTAGAGAAGAAGGAGAAACGTCCGTGTCAGCAAAAAGAATTTAGACATAACAAATCTACAGCCAAATAAATACAGTCCCCAAGGATTTGTTTGGAAAATAGTGAAAAAAGGGAAAAGAAGAGAAATTCATAGTTTTACCCTTCTTTCAATCTCTGTTTGGTTTTTTCAAGATAAATGAGGGGAAATAGGAAGATAAATTAAGAGAAAATTGGAAACATCCACACAAGATGATAGAAATTAAAAATGATAAGCAAGTATTTTCTTTTAATTTTTTCTCTAAACCCGACAAGGGAAACATATTTTCTTTCTCTCTATTTATCGTGGTTTTCTTTCCCTCTTCTTTCCCATGTTCCAGATAAAGCCTAAATAAGTAAATATAACCCAAAAGAAGTGTAACACAATTTTGAACTGCAAGGCACAAATTTCGCAGAAAATCGAGGCTGTATAAAACTGAAGTTCCTTACTAAAAGGAGCTGAAAATTGGAAACCATATAATTCATATGTACTAAAGCCGACGAGAATAAACTTAGCACAAGAAAGGAAACAATGTTGAACCACCATACGTTTAGCTACATAACATTTTCAAGTAGATAAAACACAATTTGTCACCAGATGATGGCATTACAATGTCACGGAGCCACACTTTTCCACATTTGAAACCTCAAAACATAAACGCAGACATAGATTACACTCAATGCTATACCAATCTGCACACCCAACAAAAAGGTCTGACTCTTGCACACTACGTTTACAATTTTAAAATTTTCTCAACATGATGCTTGTACAGGTAAATTTCAACCATATACTACTTATATTTGGATTTATAAATTGACTAAATTCGTATCACAAGTTTCATCATCCACTCTTTTCAATTTCATTAGAAATGAAGTCCACAGATAGCAGGCTCCATATACACAATGGATATAGCTCATAGAAGATATCAAAGCATCTGGTAGCATACTGTATTTCATAAATGAAGTTCAAATTAAGAACTATTATTAAGTAGAAGTGTGCAAGAACAACAATCAGGTATCATTTAAACATAAAATTTATCCGAGTGTCGTTACAAAAATAGCAATTGCAAAATCTTAATGTTAAAACCAATTCTGCACAACTAAAATTGAGCTGCACTAAAGAGAGATGAAAGCATATAAAACAATACGGAAGTTGTTCGCTAAATACTCTGAATGGAATTCCTGTCCATCAGTAAAACTAAATTTTTAAATGGAATAGTGGGCTATATATCAGGTACTACAGGAAGTTATATGCCTGACCACTGTTTCAGCAAAGATCGCGAAGTTGGTAAGTACTAATGGTGAAATTTGAAAACGAAATTTTTAGAGTATCCAAAAATTAACAATACATGGATAAAGAGGTCTTGATTTCACAATATTGTATCATTTCGTTATATGCATGCATATCCCTGTTAGGCCCTTCAAAAGCACGGATCTGAAGTACTAAAAGATTTGGAAAAAGATTAACCTGATGGGTAAAAATAAAGTCAATTCAATAACTCTGAAAGAGATATGAAGCTAAAACTTTATACCTTGAAGCTTCCATTTAGCTTTGAACTCCTCAACCATGCGAGCTCCAAATTCTTGCTCAAGGTCTGATATGAAGCCTTGAAGACATCCTCCCCATAAACCCTACGAGAAACCGCGAAATCCCAAGCGTTCTTTGCAAAATCATAGCTTGGCTCGAAAGTGGTAGAACTTTCATGCACATAACTGCACTTCAACTTACAATTCTTTGAACCAAGCACATGATTCGCTGACAGCTTGTTCGCCGAATCAAGAACCAGAGTTCCATCGAGCATGGTCCTGTTATCTCCTCTACTGTGTATGTATGTCAAATTCAATGGTTTCCCCGCAACCCTGAACGAGTTCATAAACTGAAACCTAAAGTCCTATATACGAAAAATAAAATAAAATTGTCAATCATCAGTGAAATATTCAGCGACTGGAGAATTAGGTGCATATGAAAGGTTTTGCCCCACTACAAAAATAAGTCAAGAGTGCATAACTGAAAAGACAAGCCCTAATCGACAAAAACAACAAAAATCATAAAGCACAGAAGACATGCATTAAGATTGGAAATTTCTGTGTACATCCAAAATTTTGCCCTAACGTAAATGTAAAACAATTTCTTTCTGCCACTCTTAACCATATTCGTGATTTGAAACCTAAAACCTTTAATTACAGAACCCATAAAAATTTGACCAGCAATGCCGACGTATGCAGTGAATAAGCAAATGATTTCTTCAAAGTTAATATATAATATCAGATTCGTTGGTTTCCTCAGCAACCCTAACAGCGTACATATACCAAAACCTAAAACCCCATCTTGCTAAAACAATGAAAAATTGGCAGCAATTTGAAATGTCTTTATTCTAAATTCAAACATATGTACAAGTCAAAAGCTACGTTTTGTAAATTAACCCAAACCATGTTTCATAAATGCAGAACATTAACAATCAAAAATAATCAAACCACCAGTGAAAGATGAAAATTTAAGTCCATAAACAATAATCTGACTTAAAAATGAAAACAAGTCAAATTAAGATATTCTCTACAAATTCTCAAAAGCAAACAAAAACAGTCAATCACTGCCAGTATATATGCAACAAAAAGATAATTCTACGCACAGAGAATAAAGCCTAAAACCATAACTTGCATAAAAAATGAAAAATTGAAAATATCGGACATGGAACAACTTAAAAATTCTTTGCCATAGCATTTCTAAAAGTCAAAACAAATGGTTTATCTCATAAACCTAACCTTAATTAACAAAATTCATAAACATCACTGAAGTGTTAAAATCCTTCTCTAACCAATAACCTGCCCCCAAAAATGAATTAATTCACAAAACCAAGGAAAAAACAGTCAACCACTGCCCTACATATGCAACAATTACGAAATTCCACACACACACACACATATATGTATGCATGTATATATATCTGAACTGCGGGCTAGCAGTTGTTATACTGCTACCTTTTTGGGGACGTTGTAATCGATGATGAAGAAGCCTGGTCTCTCGACGGCGAGTGAGATGCCGTTCAAGGTGGGGCCGTTGACCACGGTGGCGTCTGTCATCGACGCGCGGAGCCTGAGATCGCCGGCCTTGAACGCCACCGTGGCGGCGCTGCCGGCGACGTTGTCAGTGTCGTACTTACCCTTCACAGACGCCTTCATTTTTATTTTTTATTTTTAAAAATTTCCGCCGCTTTGGGGAAAAAACAAGGGTTTGGTTTGGTGGGACGCCGATTCGTCTAGCGCTGCACGTTTTTATATTAGATTTTAAAATATAATAATTTAATATTTTAATATATTAAAAATATATAATTTATAGTTTTGAATACAAAAGGGAGGTGAATTTATAATTTTTGTTACATTAAAATATTATATTATTAGATTTCAAGTGTTCTTAAAATGAAGCGTACGGTCAAATCGTACAATAATTTATGGACGAACTGAGTATTTATTTTCGATTTTTTTCTCGTTTGGTTTAGGACTATTATTTTTTATTTCATTTAGAACAATTGCATGGTTAAAAAGATATGATTTATGTAATTCAACACATTAATGAGAATTATTTTTTCCCCTTTGGTATTATTTATTAGCATTTTTGTTCAGTATAATAGCTTTTTTATGATGTAAAGAATTTTAATATGCCATATGTAGAGAAAATGATAGCTTCAAATAGTCCTAAAAATAATAATCTATCCCAAATTAATCTATGAATGGGTCATTAGAGATGTTACTTCATCATTTGAATAACTTTCCGACCATAGAACAGACCAATCATGTCCCTCATTACAAATTGGGGGGTATTCGTGTAGTAATTAATTCTACGGGTGTCAAATAGAATTTGGACTAAAACAATGGGGACCGTTACTTTAAATATCCCTGGCTTAGCGAACTCGCTAGCGCCTTGTTTGGGTGGAGTTCACGAGGGAAATGATACTTGTTTCTAGAATGGTATATTTAAGTTTATTTTATGTTTTTATGATATATATACATTCCTACTAATTATTTTTTATGCCGTGTATGTGATAAGCATCATTCTATACTCACTTTGTTATTTTTTAAGCTATTTTTAAGTTTAAAAAAACATAAAAAAAATTAAATAAGTGGTACTTTCACAATTTCGAGTGTTAAAATTGGTAAACTACTCTAATTATCCATTTCATTAATTATGTTCATATCATCCAAAAATAACCATTTACTCATAATGCAAAGATAAAGGCACCTGTTGGCCGATCTATTCGCATCTCTAAATTCGGATACAAAATATAATGCTTGGGAGTCCCTCCAAAACACATATCAATGGCAAATTTTAAATCACTACAACTTTTTTTAATATATACCATCATTTTAACGTGGAAACAGATATCTAACTTCAATTGGTATCATTTCTTATCACCAAGTGGATTTAGATCCCTATTTAGAAACATGTGCCCACAGTAATGGTCGATGTATATTTGTTGTGTAGTGAGTTTCCATAGCAAGTATTTTCAAACATGGGTCCTAAACGCAAGGTGTTCTCGTTCGAAAATCGAGTGGGAAAGGGCCATTTCCCTTGTGTATGGTCCCCATGCCAAGGTCAAAACTAAAACGTGGTAGGTTTTGTGTCACAATTCTCACGTATAAGCATATAATAAACTAATTAAAATAGCATTTATTTCGTCCACGAATTAGTATACATTTTGACTAAACAAAATTTTCAAGAAATTTTAACATACAATAATATAATATTTGAATAGAATAAAAATATAAAATTTACGTTCATTTTGTATAAAAAGTCTAAATTTGATATTTTTGATAATTCAAATATTAAATTATTATAAAAATGTATATATCCCATTAAAATATTTAATAATTTGGGTAGAAGAGGTTATAACTTTATTAAGGTTTAAATTATTGAGATAAGTCATTCATCACTATATAAAAAAGTTGCTTAATAATAGACCGGGTCCCCCACTTTGAAAAGGTTTCCCCTCTAATTTCGATTAGATTTGACAAATGAACGACTTTTACAGATCCCTTTAAAAAGTTGATGATTTTCTTTCACATGTTATCTTCTCGTAATTAATTGAAAGTTAGACTTTTTTTAAGTAAACTTTCTATTCAAGGTAATTTTTTTTTGTATTTAACTATCATATATCGACGGTATATCAAATCTATACACCATCGATTCAATTAACTTTTAAAAAATATAAATTAAAACTAATTTTTTCTTCTTTCCCCGTAAATACAGATGGATTACCTATTGGTTTTCCTCTTAATTCCACTGCGGTCTAACTTTGATAATAACCCGACCTCTGGTAACGTTTAACTCCTCCGCCCAACTCCACCAGCTACTTCTCTCGCCAACAGTCAGCGTCCAACTCCTCTAATCCAATCCCTATTTTGCCCAACGCCCAATTTCAGCAGTCATTCCTCCGTTAACACGCCGATGGCACTAATGATGGTGACGGAGGAGCCGAATTATTGAGTGAGCGGTAAAATTTATTAGTGGTGAATTTGGAAGGAATTTTGGCGAAAGGAGAGAAAGGTGAGAAGGAGGAGATGGAAAAATAGAGACGGGAATAAGCGATTTCTAATATTTTTTTATATTATAAACATTTTATTTATATGTTTTTTAATGCTTAGATTCAGTGCGATTGAATATAATAACACCTATCAGTAGATGGAACTCAAAATTTTCTCTCCCCAATAAACACTATAAATAACGAATTTTTATTTCAACGTCACGATACCACCACGTGTAGGATAATGTGGGTTATTTATGTCATGGTCCTCATAGTTTAAATAGAAATTCTATTAGGTTGCCAAGATTGCAATTGCAACATCAAAAGTCCCAAAATTTGGAAAAAGTAACAAAGTTAGCCCCTTGAGGAAACCACTCTAAACGATGAAATTCGTAACAAATGATTCATACGTGCTTTGTTTTGGAGTAAAAGCTCTCTTTTTAAATTACTCCTTTGCCAATGTAAACATAACAGGTATCTTGACATTGAAAATATCACAAATGAAAAAAAATTATTATTTTTTGTAACATTTTGTGACCAAATCCAACCCGATTAATTTACAGGCTTATGAGTTAGAGAGGAAAAACATAATATTCACATCAATCTATATTCCCAATGGTATAGGAGCCAGGGTTGATATTAGGTCTATCCGCATGCTAATCTATTGCCAAGGTATGTTAATTGACAAATTGCGAATACGAATCGTATCTGCATATCGAATATACAATTATAACTTTGAAACCCAAATTATGCATGCACTATATGGCTTTGAGGAGTACAGGTCAATGAACGTCTAGGTAGGACCCCTTTGGTAATTGGCAAGGCGAATAGACCCATCGGATTGCCGTTAATTTGCCAACCCTTGCCAAGTATACCAAACTTTAGAGGCTATTAGTATTTCAATTGAAACTAGATGGAGCAAATTGAATTTTTGTCCAAATTATGGTCACAACTAGCGTATAACATAGTGATTCAACACGGCATTGACGATGGACTAAGGACCACTTTGCTATTGCTTTTTATTGATGGTTTTTTTTTTTTTTTTT
>MKEJ01038846.1:0-32868 GCA_001753735.1 Embelia ribes
GGATAATCTCTTGCAAGATGGCCCTGCTGGTCATACGTAAAGCACCCTGACCTACAGAATGACGAGTCAGATGCAAAAGATCTAGCAGGCTGATGATACCCACCATGAGAAGAAGAAGAGAATGCATTGCGAGATCTCTACCTATTACCCCCACCACTAACACTAGATCCAACACTTCTACCAATACTATTACTTCCTCCACCACCACCAAGGCTACTCATGGCAACCCCCAAGTCCTGAATAAAACGAGAACCCGAAGACTGGCTCTGAGGCTTAGGAGGTCATGCATCAAAAACTTGCTGCCTCTCAAGCAAACTCACCCCTACTTTCATTGCTGCAATTATGTAATCTTCGGAAGGCTTACGAAGTCTTGACACAACAATACTCTTTATAGTATGACGAAGTCCATCCTCTAACTTGTTCACCCATAACTCCTCCATCAAGACAAGTTTCGACGTGTAACAAGGAAGACTCGTAAGCTGCCTCTGGTATTGTGCCACCATCATGTTTTTCTGAATCAACCATGCGAATTCTTTCAGCTTCCTTTTCTGCAAGATTACGGAGAAGAACTCCTTCAGAAATGAACTTCTGAATGCTGCCCAACGTGACATTCCCATGGCCATTTATTTCTCCATAGCTTTTCCACTTCTCACCCACTTCTCCACCAAGAAAGAATGGCACTACCTCCATCTGTAGGTCATTATCGACCATATAGAGCACGTCAAAGATATGCTCCACTATTGTAAACCAATGCTTTGCTATAATTGGCTCTTCCTCTCCCATAAAAGTAGGTGGATTCATCCACCTAAACCTCATCTGAGCCTCCGAGACCCTCATCTAGGCACTCGGTATGCTTCTCGTTCTCGTGACATGTGCCAAGTTGAGCATCACTTATTCAATGGCTTTCATCAAGCCCGTCGTATCCACTTGGACTCCTCTGACTCCCACTTGAGTTTGCGGTAGAATACGAGGTCAAACATTATGAGACTCTTCCTCTTACTCTCCTAAGCTCGCTTCACTACTCCCTTCCAATTCGGGTATTCCCTCTGCTTCCCGAATTTCAACTTCTATATCGGCTTCTCTAGCCCGAGTATGTCTCGCTCATACTTCCTAATCACTATGACCTGCAACATGTCCTCTGTGGGTACTAACTCCACGACCTCGACCAATACTTCGCCCACTACTCCTTTCTCGCCCACGGGTCCTTCTTCTAGCCATTCTTTAGGATAAACAACACAAAAAGGGCATAAGCTTACTTCTCAAATAAATGCCTTATGCAATGCACACCTTTACTATAACACTTAATGCCAACGCAATGCAACACCAGTGCTAATCAAAATCAATACCAACACTTATATAATTCAACGCCAACACTTTGTATCTCCATACCAATGCAAATGCTACTCAACGCCAATACTATTGAAAATCATGCAATTACCAAATATTACTCATGCGACTCTACAACACATAGAACAAGCACTAGCAACACATCTAAATATAGGCAAACAACATCTATACTGCCGATCCTGCCTACCCTCAAGCCACCGAGGTTTATCTAACCTGGTTAAGCTCTGATACCAACTTGCCGCTTCCTAAATCCCGTAAAATCTGGAAATGTGATCCTATTCCCTTTTTAAAGAAAAGGAAACAAAAAAATTATATAATTTGAAAGAAATAAAATAAAATGGGATATTGCCTACAACGCTTCTTCCTCATCTCGTTTTATAGCAATATTCATTATCAGAGTGCGTAAAAAGTAAAGCGACACTATAGCCTGCATACGACCTGTATATGAATCAAAATATATATAGTTAGCCTGCATATGGCCTGTATATCAACGCAAGTAAGCTCTATGTTTACATCAATATAAAATATGCTTAAAATCAACTCCAATATATATTACATCGTATTATCTCCTATTACATCACTAGCCACTTAAGGCAACAATATGGAGTAATACAAAAGAACTGTCTGTAAATATCACTACACCGGCCTAAAAACTAATACATCATGAGAGAGGCTACAATACAAAATAAAAGCTAAACCTCCAAATAGCTTCAAAAGATATACACAAGTATAACACATTGCTTCAACGAGGTCTGTCTCCCATCTCTGCACCTACAACACAGTTTATAATGCAATATGGAAAAAGAAGATATATGAGTTAGATTACTAAATAAAATGATAAATATAATGCTATGCGATACCAATATGTGAGATAATAATGTATGCAATACAAATCAATACCATCCAACACCAACACCTATAGCAACACGATACCAACACATGGTGGGAACTAGTATCTCAACACATTCTATAATCCACCCTCCTCACGGGACGCAATTATAGACTATAAATCAACACCAATGCCAACACCGATACTACACAATGCATAAGGGTGGGAACTAGTATCTCAATATGCTTTATAATCCGCCATCCTTACGGGACGCAATTATAGATAAAAATCCCTGATCAGGTTTCTCGACTTTCACGGTAAGGTATTAAGCCATTTCTTTAATTTTCAATACATCATAGGTGACACTTTTTCTAAAAATAAATCTACATGACACTTGCGTTTTCATAATCTCTCCAACACATTTGAACATAATCTCTCCAACACATTTTCAACACTAACAAGTTTCAACGCTTTTGAAAATCTCATTTTCAAGTTCAACATATAGAAAGATCATTTCTATAAACTTCTCATTTTTAGTAAAACGACTCATGCCCGTATAATGAAAATGCAACACCATGCATGAATAATTGATACATATCTCATGTACATTTATTATTAATACCAACTCTTACTCATTCAACACCATTTGGTTCCATAACCAACACATTGTAATTTCTACTCATACAACTCCATGTATATCAACACATTATTTCCACATAAAGGTACACACACAGACTCATGGTTATATTGTTATTCTGTAATCTACTCGTACCTTGCACGATGCTAATCAACCGTCAGGAGGGAATCACAAAAAATCCCCAATCTTCTCCTTCTTCACATCTCGATTTGATCTAGGAAACAAACCCAAATCATTGAATACCAAGACTTAGATGTGTTTTATTCTTCATATAGATAAAGAAAATCAACGCACATTTCACGTACGAACTAGGTACAAAAACTGAGAAATCATGAACTTAAAGAAAAAGATCAATACTTACCTCAAAATAATCTCTAGGTCTTGAGGAGTGAGAATTTACCCATGGATCTTTTTCTACTCAGCTTTAGTATAATGAGGAGAGAGCATGTGATATGTTATCTTAAAGTAGTGGGGTCCGCAATTTTGTTTAATCCAACTGGATATACCGGTACACTGGGTTCGTATACTGGTACACCACTCTGTGTATCGGTATACCCCCTTGGTGTGCAGGCTCCCAGTGAGCTTCCTGAACCAACTTTGAAGTTGGTGTACCGGTACACCCCCATTTGGGGTGCTGATACTCCTCTACCCCCTTCTTCAATCTTGGTGTGTCGGTACATCCTTTGGTGTGCCGGCTTCCAGTGTCTCTTCTACCTTTAGTATACCATTACACCCCTTTGGTGTATTGGTACACTACTCTATACCGTTATGCCCTCTAGTATGCAGGCTTCCAGTGAGCCTTTTAACCATTGGTGTACCGTTATACCATTTCGGTGTACCGGTACACCATTCTATACTATTACACCTACTATTGTGCCAGCGTCTGGTGTGCCTTCTAGTCATCTGTGTACTGTAATACTACTTTGGTGCATATTTATACACGTACGTGTGTGTGTATGTGTAAAAACATGATATTTTGTGTAATCTAATTTGTAATTATTATGATTGATTTTATGAATTATTTTGCTTGATAATTGTAATTTTAGATGGTGATCACGTTTTATTGATTGATCAAGAAAAATTCACTGGGCGATTTTCAAGAACTTCTTTCATGATGATTAGGTCAACCTTATCTACTTGATCTCTACTTGTTAAGATTTTACATACATTTTTATCATTTTAGTTACAATTAGTTTTGTGGTTGAGGAAATATGCGAGAAAGATTAATATACTAATCTGAACAAGAATAAGGTACTTTTTGAATATTAATTTCCTTCATCTCACTAACCCATAATTGCCACAAATTCTCTCTTCATTTTAAGTTTCATATTTATATTGTCATATTTTTCTTTTTTCCAATAGACATTCATTTCATATTCTCATATCAATTCGATTTTTGTTTTTTGCCTTTTTATAAACTATGCTTCAATTGCTTTTGCCAGGTATGTGTAATAATGATCTGCAGTAAGCAAATTTCTACTTATTTTCTTAACCCAATTGATTTTACTTATTTCTTACTACTTAAGTTGTGGTTTACTTATGCTTTCAAATGTATTTCTTGATAATCTACAAGTAAACAAAATTCTGTGTATTTCCTTAACCCAATTAGTTTTACTTATTTTTTATTGCTTTAGTTTTGGTTGAATTATAAATAAGTTGTTACTTCTGCAGGTATGTAATGGAGATTTACAATTAAACAAAATTCTATTTATTTCCTTAGGCCATTTGATTTATTTATTTTTTACAGTTTTAATTATATATAAATGGTGATATTGGCTTATTTTTTTCTAAGCCCTTTAGATTCCATTTGTAAAAGCTGTTTTGTTGTGCTCTAACATGGATGTTCATGCTATTTTGGTACTAAGTGTTACATAGGTAAATATATAATTTAAATCATTTTGGTACTAAGTGTTACATAGGTAAATATATAATTTAAATCATATCATATCATACAAAACAAACTAAAAGTATAGTATTCCCATATAATTGAGCCAACTGGTACTCCGAAACGATGCCACTTGTTGAAAATAGAACAATATTAGTCTTTATTATTTTGGCACATAAAACAAAATCATAAATTTTCTAATTAATTAATTATATTTGAAGGTATGTAACTTCCATCATTATTATGATATAATAAGAACACCATTAATAGAATGTAATTAGAATGGCTTTTCATTAGCATACGTTGTCATTGATTTTATTATGTTTGAATTTTTGGTTTATATCTATAAGTCATATGTGTAATTCTACATAGTATTTGTATTTTACAATTTTAAAAATTTTGTAAATAATAATTTATTTTTTATTTTTAAAGGTTTAATTTATTTTCACAAATATAAGATATCTTTATGTAGCTGAATATTTTACATCTTATATTATTACATTATGATTTAAGTTTAAATTTTAAAATTTATTTTACCCGTATTAAGCATTTTCTCTCAAAACTTTTTACCATAAGAGGATATGCATATAAAGTGTAATTATTACGTATTCACATTTTTTTTTCGTACACATTAATTATTTTTTACTTTTTTAATAATTTTGTTTCCTTAAGTTTAATGATTTTCAAGAATTAAATAACAAAAATTTGGAAGTAAAAAAAATAAAGATATATTATTGTTACCAAAATAATAAAAGTACGTATATATTAAATATTTATGTTTTATAAATAAATTAATTGCAACCATCCGTGCAGGGGACTACAAACTATTATATATATATATAGAGAGAGAGAGAGAGAGAGAGGAAGGGAGAACTAATCGTGGATCTCTCTGCTACTGTTAACTCTCCCTCCCCTCTCGTCTCTCTCACTGGAAGTCGACACACTCAATACACCACAATCAAACTCAAATCCAATATTCCGGTTTCAGAGAGAGAGAGAGAGAGATGAGGCGGAGAGCGTCGGAGTTTCGGCGGCCGGTTCGCCGGAGACTCTCCAACGTCTTCTGGCTGACGTTGCTGGGGCTAGTTGTTCTGCTGTTCTTCATTGTGTTGAGTAGAGAGGGTCAGCCTCAGCCCAGATCCCCTTTCTCCACCACCAAGGTATACACACACACATACACACACACATATAACTATCTTTATTGTACTCTATGTTGTCAATTGAACTTTTTATCGTGCTAATTAGGGCACTCCCGCCACACAATCTATATTGTCCTCTGTTCTATGTTAGGGGTTGAACTTAAGGGGATTCACACAAGTGCAACTAATATTAATATTACTTAATAGTCCCACTTAAGGAAAATCAATCAATGTTACTGAAATAAAAAATATTTTTACTTTTTTTCTTCTTCCTATTATACCCTTATTAATGCTCCCTATCACTCATGATGAATATGGCAAATAAGGGCATTTTAGTAAAGTGGGCATTAAAGTGAGTTTTCGATTACTTTACTAAAATAGAAATTGGACTATATATTGGGATGGACAAAAAATGAATACAAGATTATTAAAATGGGGCGGAGAAGGAGAGAGTATTTGGGTACAATAATCATTGGTGGTGCCAATATTAGGATATGAGGTGATGCCAGTCTTATAAAATTTCATAAGAGGGCTAAATGTTATAAATTTTTTTTTACGATGGGTGCTAAAAGAAAATTACACTAAGAAATAAGATGTCAAGTTGATTTTTTAAAATTATGGGAGTATTAGCTCCCTAGCAAACTAATGCAATTGTCACTTACAGTTACAGTAATTCCCTTTATTAGGGGGTCACTATTCATCATCCCAGAAAGTACTATTTTAAGTTTAGGGGATCTAGTGTTTACCTTCGCTGTATTCTAACCTATTTTTTATAGTTTGAACTATACGGTTTTAAATTTAGGTGACTAAGACTAGAAGAGATGTTATGGTGGGAATGCCCTAAAACACTTGTTTCAGTTCGATAAATCCATCAATCCTCTGTTTGTTTGTATTCCATGTTAGTTTTGCGACTAGAGCTTTAGGACACTCTAGACGTGGAGCAACCAACGTATATCCATGATCTAACATCCAGATGTTGTAACTTACGGAAATCCTGCCACTCCAAATCCGTAGGGCACTACCCACTAGAGAACTTATTTTCAACCCCTCCATATGCCTCAAAATTTAGAAAGAGGTTGAGATATGGAGAATACTCACACCAGAGTCCTTAAACTTAAAAATCGAACTGGGATAAACATTGGTCTCCTAGTTCAAAGGTTTTGCGGTAGCATACCCCTAATTTTTAGGGGATTGAATAGGGTTTGGATACATTAGTAGGAGGGTTCCCTTGGGTTTAATCCTGTAAGGTCATTTAGGGGCAATCATTTGAAGATATATTTTCACTGTGTTTGAAATGGAATATTCAGTTGTGGAGTCTTTAGACTCTTTTACAACCTTGTAAATTGTTGGGTTCCCAGTGTGAGTTTGTGGTGGTGTGATTATCACGCCTGTTATGTTGCATATATCTAAAAGAATTCATTTGTTAGGCTATGACAGTTAGTTGGATGTCGATCTGGGATTTTGGTTACCTTTAGATGCTAAAATCAGATCATGGCCACATTATCTCGATGAGTGATGGTTTCAGATCTGGTTGTTAAAAGCCCTGGATGCCAAAACCCCTCATGTCCTGGGGCTAGGACCAAAAGCAAGGGACTAACTATATTTTGGGTGCAAATGCTTATAATTCCCAAAATTCTTACTCTTTTATGGATATTGCAGCATAGGACTTTTGTGGTTGTGTGGCTTTGGGGGTATAACTTCTTGATATTTAATATGTGACCTTGTGCATGCGATTTGATGACTGTAAGTGATATAGGTGGTCCTAATAAAATTAGTCAGCAATACGAGTAAGAAAATAAACCTGAAAGATAGAAAAGCCGCATGGGAGTAAGATAGGTACTCGTCTTAGAGCCTTGCACATATGGCCCGGTGCTCTGCTACGCATTACCTTAGAGGTGTTGCATCTCCTGGACTCATATCTGACTGGTCTGGTATATCCTTACCATAAGTCACTACTATTGCCTTTTCAGAACTTACCCTAAATCAAATCGATCTTTCATCAGACGTAAAACAAACTTACCCAATAAGTTGGGTTTGGTTTGGCTCTTGGTTGTTTCAGATCTCTTGTGCTCCCTACTAGTATCTATGAAGAGCTACGAACAAGAAATAACTTGAATCTGTGATAAGATGTCGAAAGTTACTAAAAAAATTTCTCCAATGACTAATGCTTCTTAGACTGAGTAAATTTCAGGCCCTTCTGGGTATTTGTCAATGGTTTTAAGCATTGTTTGTCTCAGGATCCATTTGCAAAAGAGGGAGATTATTCTGCTCATTTAACATAGGATTTGAAGGAGGCATGTCACTCTTGTCTAGGGTGTTCACTTGAATCTGCCCGGTGCTTAATGTCCTTGTTCACCGTTCCTAAAATGGTGGATAAGAGGCTTGACAGGCTTAAGTTGAACTTCCTTTAAAAATGAAAGTGTTCCTAGTATTATGCTATCTGCTTAAGCGGGATGATGATTGTGTTGATAATTTCCTTTCTATGCTGTGCTGTGATATTATTTTCTTTTGGCGGGTAAGGGTGTGTGTGAGAGTAGTTTTATTTCTTTGTGTTCGGAATGCTTACTGTGGGCGTGTATGAGATTGGTTTTCATTCTTTTTGTGTTCAGAATGCTTGCAACTGCAAAGAAATCTTTTGCTGAGTGGCACAGGGCCCTTGAGTGTATATGTATGATAAGATATTGTGAGATGGCTACTCTTAGCTTGCGATAGTTCTTGTGAAGGTACTAATAATTGTTGAGCGGTCAATTGCATGCAGAATTGCATCATCTAATCAATGGAATTTTGTTATCCTTGTCTTTTGGATTGAGAACAAATTTCTTTCTCATATGACCCCTCATATTTGTTGTTTGGTTGTGTTCTAGCTTATATCCTTCGCCCCCATTTGGTGCTTGCTATGAGCTTCCTTATTCTATAAGAGAGAGGGAAACTAACACAAAAGTCTCTCGTTTCTTACCAATGAATTTGAACATTACAGTTCAATTTTCATTTACTCTTGGTATAAGTATGAACACGTATAGAGAGTTGGAGAATGGTTGGTTGTAATTCAGAATTTTATCACTTCTGTTATCATTTCTGCAATGTGTTGATCAGGACTAAAGACAATAACAATGTTTTATTGTCATTGGTTTCATATTTTGTTCGTTTACCAATACAGATTTCAGAAACGGCAAATAGAACTCTTGTTCTTTAAAGTTTAAACTGGGTGAATATACTTGTCAGGGAAACAACCATAGTGTTTTCATTATTATTCGCTAAAATTGATCATCTATAAAACAAATTAAATTATTCTATATCATCCCTGATTCTGGAATTAAAAGGGAGTTAGCGGTAATCTGTGCGCAACATTAAGTTTGGCTAATTTTATGCTTTTCTAATCTTATTATAGGATAATGGGGGAAAAAAGAAAATAAAGGGAAAAATTTATTATGAATGATATTTTTACTACGTATTTTTCTTCTTCTTTATTATAGTTGGATAAGGACAGCATTGTATATGGACCAAGGGTATTTGATTAAACATGGCTAACCTTGTGGACGAGTGAGAGAGAAAACTTAAGTCTTGGAGCTGCAACTGGAAAATAGATTAAAACTTGGTTTCTCCAATTGTTGTTAAATAAGGATATGGTGTGGGCTTATCATTCTGTGGAATTTACTTGATAACTTTAGGATACATGATATGGAGATTTCAGATAAAAAAAAGAAAGACATTTTACTGTTAGATCGGGGAAAGAATATGTTCCACACTTATTTTTTCCTTTCAACTGCATATCCAAATTAAAGTTTATGTTTTGGGGATTGATGTCGTGAGTCACTAACCCACTGCATGTAAAACAATTGCCTATGCAATTTACTCTTGAGAGATCTGACGTAGCCATGACCGTGATGAAAATTGACAAGTTGTAGTATACTTCAGTGGAGTCCAAAGATCTTGACCTTCTCATGTAGCTGTAGGGTGTTTACAGTAAATCTAATCGCTGACACTTTTTTTTCAGTGATCTGAAGTCAATCTGCTTTCACCTAGGGTCATTGGACATATAAAGTCAGCATGCTGAATCTGCTGGCATCATTGTCCTAGGCTTTAACTGTCTCTCGGTTCCAGTCCATCAAAGGGACGAGTTATCCATATGTTTGTGCATTTGATAAAGTAATATAAGGCGGAAGGGAAATGAGCCAGGAGGCTTAAAGCGATTATTTTTGAGGTCCTAGATTGGTTATATAACTAGTGAAGGCTTGAACGGTGTGTTCACAACTTAGACCTTCCATAAGGGGAATAAGACCGCTCTCATTCGGGAAATAGCATCTAAATTGGCCAATTTTACTCTCTGTTTGCTATGATAAATGACCAAACTACATTTCTTGATGTTTACCATGCTTCTGTTTGCTATGATAAATGACCAAACTACGTTTGTGGTTGTTTACCATGCTTCATTTGATACATTCACTTGTAAGGAATTTCACTTGTTATAACTTTGCACATACATGTCACTCTTTTTTTCGCCTCTGTATTTAGCCAATTTTGATGCACAAGAGGACTTTAATCTCTATGATATTCTTCTTGGCATCACGCCATTATTTTGCTCCTGGTTTTTCTTGGTTTAACTAATGCTTTTTTCTCTTTCTCTCTCCCTCCCTCCTGTTTCTCTGGAGATATATTACCAGAAATATGGTAACACGAGGAATATATAGTTGAGAGAGAAGAATGACGTAATAGAACTAGTAGCACAGGAAAACATGCATGATTAAAGCTATATCAAATCTATTGAAATATGCGCTGAAGGTGTTGAATTTTTGTCAATGGCTACAGTAATGGAGCAATTTTAGATGGAATCATTATTGATGCCCTACGCTACTGTTCATACTTCAGCATTTTGTTTTTGTTTGGACAAGCATAGCTTTTCACCAATATTATAGATTTATATATTGTTTTCAATACTTGTCCATTTCATCAACTTTCCTCTTTAGTTTGCATCAAATTACGAAGCTGGTATTTGTGTTTGTTTTCTGCAGAGACCTTACAGACCTGAAAGAATCATGGAAGGCCTCAATGTGACGGAGGAAATGTTGAGTGCTGATTCTGTTGCTAGGCAACTCAATGATCAAATTTCTCTTGCAAAGGCATATGTAGTGATTGCAAAAGAAAGCAGCAACCTCCAATTTGCCTGGGAATTAAGCGCCCAAATCCGCAACTCACAGATCCTTCTTTCAAATGCTGCACTTAGGCGAACCCCATTGACTATTATAGAATCAGAAACCGCTATCCGCGATATGGCCCTTCTACTGTACCAAGCCCAACAATTTCACTACGACAGCTCAACCATGATCATGAGACTTAAAGCCAAAATTCAGGGTCTGGAAGAACAGATGAACTCTGTGAGTGAGAAAAGTTCCAAGTATGGACAAATAGCCGCTGAAGAAGTACCCAAGAGTTTATACTGCCTTGGTGTTCGGCTAACAACTGAATGGTTTAGGAACTCAAATTTACAGAGGAAACTTAAAGAAAAGAAGGAAACAGCGACCAAACTCAAAGATAGCAATCTGCATCATTTTTGCATATTTTCAGACAATATTCTGGCAACATCTGTGGTGGTGAATTCAACTGCTCTGAACTCGGAAAACCCTGATATGGTTGTTTTCCACCTAGTAACTGACGAAGTGAATTTTTCTGCTATGAAGGCATGGTTTTCCTTGAATAGTTTCCGAGGAGTTACTGTTGATGTTCAAAAATTTGAAGACTTTACCTGGCTTAATGCCTCCTACGTCCCTGTTCTCAAACAGCTCCAAGACTCAGATACTCAGAACTACTATTTCTCTGGCAACAGTGATGATAGCAAAACCCCAATCAAATTTCGGAACCCTAAGTACTTATCAATGCTTAATCACCTTCGGTTTTACATTCCAGAAGTATTTCCCAAGCTAAAGAAGGTAGTATTTCTCGATGATGATGTTGTGGTACAGAAAGACTTGTCTGGTTTGTTCTCCATTGATTTAAATGGTAATGTTAATGGGGCAGTGGAGACCTGCATGGAGACGTTTCATAGATACCACAAGTACCTAAATTACTCTCACCCACTCATTCGAGCACATTTTGACCCCGATGCTTGTGGGTGGGCATTTGGGATGAATGTTTTCGATTTGGTTGAGTGGAGAAAAAGGGACGTGACTGGCATTTATCACTATTGGCAGGAAAAAAATGTTGACCGCACGTTATGGAAACTCGGTACTTTACCTCCCGGGTTGTTGACTTTCTATGGGTTGACCAAGCCATTGGACGCCACATGGCACGTATTGGGGTTAGGGTACACGACTGTGGACCCACAGTTAATAGAGAAAGGGGCAGTTCTTCACTATAATGGGAACTCAAAGCCTTGGTTAAAGATTGGTATCGAAAAATACAAGCCGCTTTGGGACAAATATGTCGATTACTCTCATCCTTTATTACAACAGTGTAATGTTCATTGACATCGCCATGGGAGGTTATTTTTGCCGTGGCCCAATTAGGCATGTCAAGGGAGAATTTTGTACACTGGGATCTGTTTCTAGGGGTTTGTGAGATCAAGCTAGGTTGGTGGCTGTGATATATAGACTTAGTGAGCTTATTTATTCTGTTGTAATCTTCATTATTTACCTCCTATGATTTATTCATCTTGCCATCAGTTCTCTTTAGCTGGATATTTTGTTTTTCTCATGTATACTCATTGGCCTTTGCTTCAATGGATTATATGTTGTAGCTTTGTTGCCATTTCCTTCCATTGGGGTTCTGTTTTCTGATTGATTTTCGTCGAAGAAACCGAGAGTGTTTGCTTGTGTGGGCTATTTTTTAGGTCTGCGACTTGCGTTATCAATCAGCTTTGCTTGAAAGTCCTCATAAAGAACCGCTTGTGAGGCAGCAACTCTGTGTCTGCCTTTCACCATCTTATCCTTCCCAATTTTCATATTCCAACTATAAGCTTTATGGTGTGTTTGGTGTAGGAATTTTTTTAGAAAAAATGTAACAGAAAAAAAAATATTCTCTCACAAACAATTACCGATCCGAAAAGTTCCCTCAAAACTCAGCCTTTTACGTGGGAATTTGTGAAATAACCTGTTCCATGGATAGATGCACTGTAGGTTAAAGAAATGGGAAACTTATTTGAAATATCTTCAACCAAATGTATATATATATATATATACATATGCGAAACTCCGTCAAAATTGTCGTTGTAGTATAGTGGTAAGTATATCCGCCTGTCACGCGGATGACCCGGGTTCGATCCCCGGCAACGGCGTTTAATCCTTTTTTACATCCTTTGCGGTTAATTACATCTGACAGTCTTCATAATCTAGGCAAAACTTTCATTTGGTCCCCGTACTTTAAATTGTGACAGTACTAGTCCTATATTCTAAATAAGTGACAGATTTGGTTCCCAAAAGTCGAGAAAGGCAAATATTTGCTCCCTTCTATACTTTTTCGTCCATACAATTAATATCTCATATTAAGAGCCAATTTGTAATTATATTAATGTTAAGACGTGTAATGCACAGTAACGATAAGTTAGGGGTGCAAAGTAAAATTCTCGTCCTCACATAAAACTATGTCGTTTCGTCATTACGATTTCTTTTCTCTGTCACGTCTGCATCTTCTCCAGCCATTTCCCCTCTCTCTCTCTCTCTCTCTTTCACTCTCTGCCATGGCATCTTCCTGGGCGGCTCAGGCGGCTCGGCAAGCTCTAACCTCGGCTCGGCTTTCCTCCACATCATCGGCTTCTCAAGCCGCCAGCCTTGTCCAGCGCCGCGGCCTCGCCGGCGCCGCCGGTAAATCTCGATTTATTGATCAATCTGTAGATCTTCCGATTCGATGCAGTTATTTATTTATTTATTTAAATTAGTTTGTGTGGTTCATTCTGGTGGATAGTGTATCAGTGTATTCTATTTTAGAAAGATCTGTGTATGGATAGGTTTTGCTCATAGACTTAGAGTTTGTTATTATGAATTTAATCCCTATAGCTTTAACTTTGAAATGGAAGATTGAATATCCGGAATGTCCACACCAGAATCGCAACTTTAAATTAGTATCGGAGATGAACAATGTTCCTCTAGTTCGAGGGGAGCATTTTAGTAAACATCCTATGCTTTTAGAGCATTCCCACTAGCCTTTCTTATTTAATTTCTGTATTTCACTTGTTAAAAATTCACCTATCCTACTAGAAATTCAAAGTTTAGAAATTGCTCACACCATATTTTATAAGAAAATGTTAAATTAATTTTATATCATATAATAAAATATAAAAATATATTATCCCAAATTTTAACCAGGTTTTTGTAGTTATTATGAAAAAATTAAATTTTTTATTGGAGAAATTGTGAATAGGAGATTTTTCTATTGAGAAATCTGCTGTAACATTTCTAGAAAGTTTTATAGGGAAAAAAAAAAGATTGATGTGGCACATTTCTCATCCAAGATTTCTCATTTGAGAAATTAAAGAGGAGAAATCTAAAGTTTATGACTTTTATGAATGCTCGTAGGGATTGAATAGTGTTAGATATACTGATGTGAGTATCTCCTAAAGTTTAATTGCTAAATTTTGGATAAGGTCTCCCTATAGAGTGATTGGTGGGAGTGAGTATTGAAGCTGAGCAAGAAGTACCTATTGTCAGTAAGGAACAAGCGGTGTTGATGCAGATGAGAAAATAGTTTCATGATCATTAGCTTGCTACTTTGTTTTCATTTAATTAAGATATCTTCTTATAGCTAATTGAGATTTGATTAGATTGGGTTTGATACTCTTGGGAATTTTCTAGAAAAATTTACCCCTTTGGTTAGGTATTCAATTTTCAGTTTTTCAAAACTGGTGTTTGAGACTTTTTTGAGGTTGAGTTTTTTGAATACAAAAATTTGTTTGGTATTAGTTTTCTGAAATGAAAGGTGAGAATATTTGCATTGAGAATGTGAATATATATTGTTTTTTATTATTGGATATAAGAAAAAGATGAGAGGAAAAAAACTTGTGTCCGCTAGAAAAGAGGAAAAGCTAGTAGATGGGTCCACGTATCGAAAAAAATTGAGAGAGAGAAAGTGTTGATGGTATTGGGTCTTGTGCAAAAGTTTTGAAAACATCAAAATGAAGCTTTCAAATTTTCCTCTTCAAAGAAAGCTCGGCTTCTTAACTAAAAGTCAAAATGTTAAACCAAACAAACTTGAACCATTTCAGAAAAGAAAATTAAGTTAGAAAGCCTATCCAAACGCATCTATCTTAGGTATTTTTATAAGCCTGGGCTTATGATATAACTTTTTATTTGGAGTTGTGGTTTATGAATAAACCGTGATGTTTAGAAAAGAGTGGGGATCTCTTTTGTTTATCTTTTGTTCGTTTTCATCAAAAAGTCCACCCTTTTGTTTGTTTTTGTTAAAACATCCATCTATCTTTCATTTCTCAAATACGTCTTACTTCAATTTTCGTGTAAACAGAAATGTTATTGAACAAGGGTAAAATCCACCATGTCTTATGGATATGGAGGTATGAGTAGTTTTCAATATATTGGTGAACTCATTGAGGTGGAGTTAGTATACCAAGGGAAAAGTTGGTTCAAATAATATAATGGAAGAAGATATGTGATTCAATTGGTCGGTAAGAAAAATGTTGGTTTGTTGGGGGAGAGGATGCCTATAATGGGTAGGGAGATTGATTTGGGTTATTACCCCTCCGCAATTTTTGTTGCATTTGGAAGTAACAGAATGGCAAAGCTCTTTATGGTTTATTGCTGTCTGTTCATAGGGTAAAAGGGTGCTTTGCTCAGCGTTTCTTTTTGTTGGGTGTAACTATAGTTTCCTTTTTACTTGAGTGGATGTATAATTTTTGTTTGGGGACCTACAAAGACTTAATATGACTTAGTTTTTTTAATAGTTGGGAGGGTTTTTTCAGGATATAATTTCGGGTACATGGTTTACCAATTTCTTGTACAGGTGATGCTTTCTTGATAAGTGATAAAAAAATAAACGAGATGATATGGTTTTGCATAATGGTTGTTGATAGATGATTGTCTTATTGTAAAATAATACAAGTCAGTCATCTTTCCCTTGCAGCGAGCTTTTTCATAGAGTCTATCTCAGTGGTATGGTAATAACTTTTATGTGACTTATTTTAGATCACCATGGGCCTCCAAGGGTTGATTGCTGGAAAGATCCAATGAGTCCATCTAAATGGAAGGAGGAACATGTAAGTTATTGTTCAGGTTTTTATTTTTTTTAAAATCTTGTATTTATTTAGTCTTATTGATATTCATTCTTATTCAACGGCTTTTTCATTCTCCTCGATATTGCTTTCGTTCTCTGTCTATATGTTGTTCCTAACTTTATCATTGTTTGCTTCTATGCATGTGCACCTATTGGATGTGGGTATGGAGAAAATAGAGTTTAGTAGTTCTAGATGAAAGTCATCTTTTTGAAGTTGGAGGGGCTTTATTTATACACCTTATGTCCTCTACGATCACAATCAATAGAAGCCCTTGCACATGAGGTTCTCAATACTTGTATAGCTTTAATGAGTGAAATATGTCACAGAAAAGCAAAAGAGTCATCTTCCTTAATAGAAAAATGGTCCCGTTCCATTGCATGACTAGCTTATTCTCACTATTCCAGGTTCTCAGTGAATGAATATTTTTGTGAAAAACAACACTACCATAGTATGTGATTGTGTCTTACTCCTCTTATTCCTATAGACTCCTAAACGTAGGAGATGAGCACTATCCACAGCTATTCTTGTCCAACAATTCTTTCCTCAACACTCGTGAAGATTTTCTTGACGATCGGTAGATGCACAGTTTTAATATTCCTATA
Source organism: Embelia ribes (assembly GCA_001753735.1). Taxonomy (NCBI): domain Eukaryota; kingdom Viridiplantae; phylum Streptophyta; class Magnoliopsida; order Ericales; family Primulaceae; genus Embelia; species Embelia ribes. Next base: position 16,653 of record MKEJ01038846.1, read on the forward strand.
TTATGCATTCTTCATATGTTCTTGTCTGGAATCTTTTATGCGTCCATTTGCATCTTATATCTACCCTCACGGAAGGAAGAAGGAAAAACGAGAGTACGTAAAATGATTACCAAAGGTACAAATGCAAAAAACTCACATTTATGTGTTTAATGCTTTGGCTTCATAGCTTGTATGCTCCACCCTTCTCGATAGTTGATGCAATATTCTTGAGAAAGAGGGAGGCATAAGTTCTTCACCTAGAAAAAGATCATAGATGTCTCTCCCACATTGTAACTAATGAATTACATTAGAATAAAATATTTTGCAATGAACGGATTTAGGGGCAAACTTTTCGGAAAGAAAATTTAGGATATGTCAGACTTAATAATTGTACTATTTCTGATTTCAAAGCCTGCCTTCAAACTGAACAACAGATCCCACAAGTGCTATAATGCCTTCAAAAGCTCAATCAAATCGTCTTTCAACTCTTTCCAAGGTAGTTGTGAAGTCATTTGTGTTAGAAAAGTAATTTAACCCAAGCCATTCAGCATGAATCCAAGCCTCACTCCAGCTCGTCTTGCCATCTCCTCTAGACACCACGCTCTTAATACTGAAGGTCTTCGCTTCATGACTATAGAATTAGAGAGACATCCGTTTGCTATTGCCAGAATATGTGGAATCTGCCCAAGCTTCTATGCCTCAGCCTCGCATATGTTGCACCCAGAGACCTGAGGGTATTTTGGCGAAAGTTATTCTGCAACTTCCACATTGGACTTGATTAGATTAATTAAGGAATGAGCCCTCTGATTAAATCTGGGTCCCTATTTGGTAGACTGTTATGTTAGGACACCTAGTAATAGGTTTGGGTTCCAACTTGTGTCCCTTTTTTTTGGAATGTTATTTTGATCTTTTAGAAGATCATTGTCCGAGTAGTTCATCAGTTCAATGGGTGCTGTGATTTTTAGACCTCGTCGTGGAAAAGCGAAAGGTTGTCTGTTCTCCTTTGAAATGGGGGTGCATGTGTAACTTGTAAACAGAAATCACTGACATGTGCGATCCATGAAAATGGTGATCTTTTCAACGAAACAGAAGTACATATGAACAATTACGCACATCATGTAAAATTGGAAATTTGTATAAAAAAAAAGAACCTGAGTTGCTTCCAAGAGGGACAAGGAACCCTAGTGTGAAGGAGTCGTATATGAGGGAATATTGGATGATAAGAATGAAAATTAAAAAAAATGAAAAACACAAAATGCAAGCAAACCAAAGGCAAGCATGCTCTTGTCAAGCCAAATAGGCTGGCCAAAAATTTGGTTCCATTTTCCACTCGAGCCAACCTGTAGCAATTGATTAGTTAGATCTTGGCCAAGTATATCCATTCATTCAAGAATCAAGATACCGTTCAAAAAGAAGATAGCGTTGAGGCTATTTTTCTTTCTATAAGTTTAAGTTAGGAAGCACGGACACTTCAAATCGGTTGCAGCACCCTTATTAGACTCTTCACGGACTCAGATTCTCCTTGGACACTCTAAGATGTGTATCGGACACTCCATTTGGCGTGTCCAAAATGACAAATAATAATTTTAATTTTGGATACTTAGGGGACTCTCCATAAGCACGTACCAAGGATACGATCATGGTCAAAGTTACCAATTTTCTTAACTTCGGGGGTCAATTATAAACTGTGGAGGTAGTGTAAGGTTATATGCTACTTAACTAGAAATGAAAATAGCGTTTAAAAACTTTAACCACACTTCTCACTTTTCATCTTCGATTGATTTAGATAGTGATGAACCTTTAAACATATTTATTCATTCACGCAATACATAAAATTATTATTTTTTTATTTTTTATCTTGCACATTTTTGTTAAATATTTTTACATAAAGTCTTCAGCTATTAACCAAAGTCCTTTTTTTTTTTTTTTTATCTTGTATCTGTTTTTTAAATATGGGTTTTCTAGTTCTTTTTCAAAGCTATTTTATTTTAGTAGTTATAAAATCATAATAAAAAAATAAAATAGGCCGAATCCCTACCACATATGTATCTCATATTTTTCAAAGTTGTTGAATTGGTGTCCGTATCCGTGTTCGAATCTGTGACAGTATCTGGATCCGTGCTTCTTAGAGTTTAAGTAATCTTAGCTCTATGTACTGTGTAATGATTTATTGTTAAGACTTGTAGAAAAATGTTTTTTATTCCAGTATCTTTTTCCAGGACAAATCCTTGAGACATAAATTTTTACTTTCATCTTTTTCTTTCTACTTTTGGGATGTCAAAAATTGGCCGGCCGGTTGCCAGAAGAGAAAGAAGAGAATATGAGTTTTTTTCAATCCATTGGACTTGCCTTACCTTTTCATAGGAGAGAGAGTCTCTGAATAACTTGCAAATTCCTCCTCCCTCCTGCATTTTCTTTTTGACATGGTTGCTTATGCAACTTTCCTTTTACCTCTCGTTGTACAAATAATTCTGATATAATATTTCAGACATCTAGTCTCAACTTTGCAGTTTGTGATTGCATCTTTAACTGGCTGGGGATTGCTGCTCTTTGGGGGATACAAGTTCTTCTCTGGAGGCAAGAAAGACAAGGAAGAGGTAATTTCCCTACTCTTTTTGTTTTGCTCTGTCCTTTGTTGCATTTTGTTTTCTTAAAACATGATTCCGGATAAAGAAAAGAAAAAGTTTGGGTGGCAAACTGTTTATAATGATATTAAATAAATGATCAGAGAGTCGTGATTTTCATCAAAGATTTACTTGTTACTTGTGAAATCAAGAATCCCATTTTTTTTATTTATTGATACTGTTAGTTTAACATTAATAGATCATCAAATACTACATTGCTATTATACCGTGTTCTGCATATTCTAGATACACTTGATTATAGAAGTTGTCCACTGTAACATTTGTTTATTGTAAAATAACAGGAAAAGAATATCTTGTTAGAAAGTAATTCTTGCCGAGTTTGTATCGTTTATTCCTCAATTCAGTTCATTTGCGAGTCATAGGTTTGAATCATTTGAGTTTAGGTTGGGATGTGATTGAACCATTAGAAACTCTTGATCATCCAAGGAGCTTCCGTATTTTAGTTGTTCACTTTTATCTTGGGAAAAGGGACAAGGCAGACATTTTGAACTAGGAAGACCTCTACAAAAAATGTACATAAGTAAATGCACATGTACATCGCAAGTAATGTTTTTAACTTTTACTGATTTTTTTCCTAATGACTGTTTTTAGCTTTTACTGATGATATTTTTTCCCATTTGCAGAAATTAGTGGAAGCATCACACTAGAACTCGGGATTCTTGTGAGGCTGTTTCTCTTGCTTTCTTAATAATGAGCTTGCTCAGTTGTCAAAGTTCTCTTCATTTTAGCCTTTCTTTGTTGGCTGATCATGCTAATGGCATTCATTATGCAATGGGTATGGTTTCCAATACGTTTTAACAGTGTTGTAGCTTTGACTTATGTTGGCTTCTTTTTTCATTCTATAAAACGTGTCGGATTTCTAACTCTGGTTTTTTGGGCATATTCCGATAATAAGCCGCAGTTGATTTATACTACTTAGATTGAATTGATATGGTTTATCAATTTTGGGCTGGCCGCCCTTCTTTTTCTTCAATTGGGGTTCAAATTGGTACGCAAGCGGTGTGTAGATACATGACACTTGTATACAATGTATGCATGATAACTGTGTACAACACTATTTGTGTATTAATTTGTACATCGGCGGCGGTGGATAAAAACTTAATTCAAATTATAATCCTTAAATGTTTCTGTCATCATCCTACAAGGTTGTGATCTCTATTCCTGTCGTTTTGTTTTCACCACACGTCCAGCATATATTATGATCTCAGATGCATATCCATGTGGCTTCAAAGTCATACGTGACTATGAATTTCCCCGAGGCGAAAGTGCAATGATTGTTTGATCCGTTGTCCAATTTCTTCCACAACACCAGCTATAAGCCACCCTGAGTTTCATACATATTTTGGATTCCTACAATTGGGAAATTGTTTTTAAAATCCGAAAAACATTTCTAACTCATTTTCGATGGCATGTTCACTTCTTAACTTGAGGAATTCATGTTATTTTCATCTTCCAATAAGCAACACAAGTGATGCAAATTGTAGTAGACATACACGGCAAGCATCAACATGACAAGTGATGCCCCTGCCCTAGAAACGAATAACCACGAGGAAAATTGGATTGGCAAAAAACAATAAGAATGTGAAGATTTGAGCCTTTATGGTTAGAAATTTCTAAATAGAACTTAGAACTCAGACTCATCCGTTTCTTCGCCATCAATTTCTTTATCTTCTTCCTGCTCTGCTTTAGATTGCGCGTTATCTTCCTCAGCCTCTTTCGTCTCCTCACCCTCTGCTTCTTCATTCTTCTTAGTCATTTTTTCTTCTTCGTCGATTTGATCAGCGCTTTCATTGTCATTTGTCTTTAGTCGTACCTGAAAACCATTTACATTTTCTCCAGATAGTTCAAGTTTGCCTGGTTTGTTATTATTTTCATCAACTGCAGTTGCATTGCTCAAAACATCAATACTCTCATTCCTTTGTGTTTCCGCAACACGCTCATTTGTAGAATTAACCTCCATCCTCTTCTCCACGTGTTCATCAACACCAAGTGTACCGTTTCCCCTCGGCTTGTTATCCAGACCATGTTCATCTTTCGCATGTATATCGGTACCTGTTTTAACTTCACCTAGGTGCATTCCCCGTCTCTGCAGTACCTCATCCACAATTCTCTTGTACTTTCCACTTTGTTGTCCATCCATACGAACTTTCCTATTCCGTTTCACACCATTTCGCTTTCGTTGTCTCGCAAGTAATGTCAATCTCTTGTCATTTGTATCATTTGCGTATCCACTTTCTTTCTCCATTCCATCATTACCATCCCTACCAGATGAGTTATCTTGCATTTCCAACTTCACCCCACCTCTGGAATTCATCTCCATTTGTCGACTTTCGCTGTTACCTCGTAAACTTAGGTTCTCTGTCTCCCTATTTGATGCTATTGCTTCTTCTTTGGTAGATTTAGCTTCTGTTTCGTCAACCGTCTCATTAGCTTGGAAACCCTCAGTTTTCGTTACTTCAATCTTATCACCACTCTTTTCATTCCCAATTTCGTCTCTCTGAACTTGATGTTGAAAATTATTGGTCGAATGTAGGGCTGAATTCGAAGGATCATCTGTACTGACCGACCAGATCCTAGTTGGGTTCTCGAGACGGTGTTTCAGCTCCTCGATTTCCGATTCTTTTTGTTTCAACGTCTCCATGAGAGTAATTACTTGAGGATTTTCCATGCGCGGTTCGGTATCTTTCTCTCTTAGAAATTTGATCTCGTTCTGCTTCTCCTCTAGTGCCGTTTCCAAGGTCTTCTGTTCATCTTTTAGCGACGAGATTGTGGATTGCATCTCCATTATCCTGCTATTGAGCTCCATCTTATGGGTTTGAATGGAGTACATCTTTGCTTTCATCTCTTCCATTTTTGTTTTCGTTTCCTTATTATGATCTCTTTCCTTCTGCAAAAGGACATTCAAAAACACAACTAAGAATTAAATAATTTCTTAGTTTATATCATATTGTTTCTGTTAAATAACTAGACCGATGGCGATACTGAAATTGCACCCTCAGATTTGCCAAAAAAAAAGGGCCTTGGAAGCAGCTATTTCACTACAAGTTATTCACATCCTGTGATATTTTAGCAGTATTACTTTTCTTAATCTATTTTTGTTTAGGAAACTTTTGTTTTAAATGCATATAATATTTTGCAAAGGTGTAAATAAATGTCGGACAAAGTAGCTCTGTATGTCTTAAGTGAAGAGTAATTCTACGCAAGTGCGTGTTAATTTTCATAATTAGGAAAGGACGAGGTTTTATACAAACAAGTTTGTAAGATTTTCCTAAAAACAACCATTTAAAAAATATCACGTAGGATTATTGTAGACTTATGTTCTTTAAAAGATTGTGTTTATACCCACAACATCATATGCTTCACATTTGTCCTTTTTTTTAATCTTCAATCAAAAAATAAATAAATAAAAGAGTTTCTTCTTTATTTGTTCTTGATGCATTTAATCCATCTAAAATCTAACATATCCATGATTAATCCTCGAAAATAAGGGTCCGAACAAAACGCATCCTTGTCGCCCCCTGTTAAGATGCTATGATTTTCTTATCGAACATACTATTTAGAAATGGAAAATTTGTACATTCCGCTCCTCTACATGTCTGTAATTTAGTCCCCTAATTGGAAATCTCAGTTCTCAACAATCTAAGCTTGATCATGTTTTTATTTTTTATCATCATTATCATATTTTCAGTTTCATTTTAGTAGATCAAAACGCACATGTAACACTAATTTGTCGAGCAGCCTATAAATGAAATATTCCTAACTACGATCCAACAATCAGATTGTTATTCCCACTAGTATTTCTCATTTAATTTCTAAATCCTAGTTAATAAATTAATATTTTATAAAATACATACTTTCTCAACAGCTTCTTAAAAATATGATAATCATAAATCATACAATAATAAAATATAAAAGTATGTTTTTTCCTGTTCTGAATTCGGATTTAATAATTTTGGTGAAAAAATTAATATTTTTTAATAGATATATTGCGAAAAGTTGGTTTTACTAGTCAGAAATTTAATGCAGCAGTTTTCGCAAGATTTTTAGGGGTGAAAAAAAAGAATTTCTTTAAACGACTACTGTGAAACATTTCTGACCCCGAATTGAGAAATTAAACAAAAGTGATCGATGGGAATGCTCTAAGCATTTGCATGCAGTACAGATGGCATGCAGAGAATACACACATAGTTACGTATATTGACAGACCGAAAGGGACAGTGGGTCACAGTTGACCCATGACTCCAAAATTTTGACAAATTTTATAAGTAAAATTTGAATTTTTTTTAGTAAAGTCCATTATACACCTTTCTTGAGAAAATATTATTGCCCCTGCATATATAACTTACAGGCAGAGACTGAAGTATAAAATTTATGGGTCCGACTGAATCTAAATAAAAAAAATTACATTATAAATTTAACAATAAAATTACAAAAAAAAAAAAAATATTAAATTAAAATTTTTGGCTGGAATGAATAAATTATGAGTATGACTGTATCCTGTTAGCAAACTATTAGGTACATCTCCGCGTACAGAATCATTCTCCCAACATAAAAATCATGAGTCCGCCACTGGTAATTTGTGTGTGTGAGAGAGAGAAAGAGCGAGAGAGAGAGAGAGAGACCTGAAGGAGGAGGTGAAGGGAGATGAGCTGATGATCCTTCTCTTTGACAAGTAAGCTAAATATGCGCCCCTCTCTCAGCTTTTGCAAAACCATCACCCCCAAAATAGCTGCCCCAAATGCCAATAATAGCATTATTGCATATTGTCTACCCCTGCTTTTAACACTACTATTATGCCCCTTCATTCCTAGCTCTATCTTTCTCAAGAAAATGAAAAAGGAATTATATATATATATATGTTAAGATGTTAGTATTTGGTACTAATTTCACTTGTTATATATATCATTATATGTATGTAGTGATCACAGTTTTCTTGTTGCTAGTCACCCAAAAGGAGCCTTCAAGCTGTTCAAACTCCCCTCTTTCTCTCTCTTCTATCTCTATTGATTGACAAACATATACATACATACAATACATAATGAAGGGGCTGGTACAAATTCCTTTTGGTCCCCTCGTTTTCAACTGAAAGCTTGTTGGCCCTTCATTTTGAGACTGTGAAGGATTTGGTCTCTAGATATAAGAAAATTGACATTTGTAATCCCTTCCGTGGTTGCTTTGGGTAAGTACAAATAATTATTGTGTAATATGGCTATTTTTTAAATAAACATCATGCATATTGAGTTTTAAAATTGGCCACCATATGAAAATAACATGTTGCATTGGCAATTTCAAGACGGGTAGAAAAGGGTTACGATTTTTTTGGGTCCGAAATTTTCTATAGAATATGACGTGTGTAAAGTTTAAGAATTTTACAATTTGTATAGGTATCAGTTCCCTCTAAGTTTCTATGATACCTTTACATTTAACTTGGAAATAATTGGACTGCTCTTTCTTCATCTTTATTCTCAGGAATTTAGAGTCGGCTAAGGGGTGAGTGCAACTCGAGTACTTACTAGGAAGTCACCAATCCTTATACTTTTCTTGCTAAAAAGCATACTACTCCTAGAATGCAACATGAGTACTTGCTAGGAAGACACCAATCCTAGTAATATTCCCATCACAATTAACTTCGGAATTTTTATAGGATTCAGTTTAAAGTATTGACATAATCAAACCCATGAGATGTAATTGGTTTTGCTAGCTGTCCATACAAACTTACTGTCACCCTCCTCTTTTATCTAGACTTACATACAAAAAATACATAGGCAAAGTTAATAGGTAGAACCGTCCCATTGTGCAAAAATTCCGAATTCCACCACCGAGTTCTTGTATGTGGTGAATATATGCATCCTACATCTTTTTCTAATATTAGTAACCTAAACGTGCTCAAATTTTGAAAAAGATAGAAATGTGGATAGTCATAAAATGGGGACCAAATGGGACTTTTATTTTTATTTTTTTTGTTCTCAAACTTTGGGGATCTCGCTTGTAACTAGTCCGGAAGTGGCGGAGTAAGCTAAGGTTTTTGACCATGCATGGGAATTGTGCCAAGCATCGAGACAAGCGACTTTTCGCATTTAAACTGAAATATTAATAATAACTTACTCCATTCTTTTTAATTGTTAATTTATGTTTGGACACACTAATTAAATTAATAACTAGTAAATATAAAATAGACATAAATATTTTTAGTAAATACAACTAATTTTTATTTTTCTTAATAAAAATAATTAATACTCTCTCCTTTATTTTTTAAGTGTCCTTCTAACAAAATAAAACAATTCATAAATAAGCATTCCTTTCATGATCCAATGTATAAAATTGGTAAATTATCTAAATTATCCTTACATGAATAAGAGAGAGAGCTGGTGTATTAATTATTTCCATTATGGAGAATAAGAGTTAATTGTATTTATTAGAGATGTTTTTGTCCATTCTTAGTTAGTGTGCCTAAGTTTAAATGGACAATTAAAAAAAATGGGGGAAGTACACCAATTCTCTCTCTTATTTATGTAAGAACAATTTATGTAATTTCTTAATTTTATATATTAAAATTATAAAAAAGATACTTATTTAGGAGTTTTTTTATTTTGTAAAAAGTTCACTTACAAAAAGAACAGAGGGGATTTATATTTAATTGCATGTGCTTGGCTATTTTCCATTAATTGAACGAGGAGCTGCCAATGGAAAATTTAAGACGCTTTTGGATCCAAATCAAACGACAATGGTATATTGTTTCTTTTAGAATTTAAGTTTTGATCTATCGTTCAAATTATTTGTCCTACTAAAATAAAATTAATTCTAGGTTTTGGATTTAGATTCAACGACCGGTAACCATGAATTTTCTAATGGCATTCCCCATCTCTGCAAATACCCATGAACAAAGCTGCAAAAGGCTTATGATTAATATAATTAGAAAGTTTATAGTCAACTTTCTAAAAAGTTTTTGGCTTTTTGTATAGCACAAGAAATGATTCATTCACGTGATAATGCCACACACCTGCGCTTGTATATGAAAAGGGTTGAAAAATTGGGGGAAAAAAAATATAACACATGCAGGATTGCAGGATTTACAATAAACAAAAATGCAATGTAATCTACGTAAAATTAATTAAACAAGGTCGCGTAGAAGAGAAAGAAAATTAATGTTATATATATACATATTTTTTCCTGTGTAAATATTCTTCAAATGATTTGTTTTCTTCCTAGATACAACTAAAGAATCATTGAATACAAAATCATCAAAGTGAGCAGGCCTCAAAATCGCTAAACTCTTCTAACCAAATCTCTGAAGACCGATACACAAAATGAGTCCTAAAATCAAGCTTTGTTACTTTATCACTACTAACCAAATAGGGGTCATTGTAACCTCGGTGAAACACTTAAGAAAAACTATACGCCTTTCGGTCGACAAATTAGCAAAAAGCATACGAGGCATTCCTTGTCGGAATGAGGGTGACGCTTGATTTAGGAACAACAGAATGATTACAAGCCTGGATTCAAAACTAATCGTAAAGACATATCACAGGGGAATGTGCAACAATTTGATTGAACTGCAACACTTTATAATGCTCTACTGTGCGTGTACGACCAATGATTCTAAACTCATATTGTTTAGAGCACTTATATCAGATTACCTAAAAATGATTATTTTCCTATTTTAGGTAATAATGTTTATTTTATTGCATGCATCGTATTACTAGTTGTTCTTTAAAATAAAAAATAAATAAAATGGTTCTCCAAATATAAAAAATCAAAAACCATTAGTTAAAAATCAAATTCTGTTTCCTCCCATATGTGGCTATCTCTCTCCCTTCCCAATTAGTTGTATCAAAATTAATATTTTAACCAATTTTTCTTCCCCTTATTTTTTTTAAAAGAATATAGCTTTAAATTCGTCAAATATATTTTTTTTATGCTATAAACCGTATTAAAACTTATAAAATATACTTCAATAAGAGATCCATATTGATATACAAATTTAAGAATTTTCAATGAAAAATTAGCATAAAAAGATGTATTTGGTTATAAATATAAATTTTAAGTATAACTATTATTAATATTACTTTAATATTTAAAAAAAATATATAGGTAATATGATGCGAAGTCTAATGAATAGAAATTATGTAAAATAAAGATAAAAATAATTTTATATACACATATTAGAGAATCTATTAAAATAAACTGATTTGAATGACTCAAGGAGCAAATTTTGCTCTCAATATTCATTTCATTCATGCATTTAATCAAATAACCGTACATCAAATAGATATACATAAAGTGCTAATTGTAACTTCCAGTATAAGTATCAATTACCACCCACTACCTTCCACTAACCTTACTGCAGTCAACTTCTAGCCTATGGCTTTTGTACAGATCTAATTTTCTATCTCTACTATAAAAAATACTAAGGGGCTCCAAAGTTTTTTTTTATTTTTGTTCGTATCCAAAATGATCTTATATACTACTACTATTATATCATATTTCATATCATATATAATAAATTAAAATGATAGTCTCAAAGACATATTGTGCCAACTGTCATTTCTAATTGTTTAATATTTTTATATTAATATATTAATTGCACATGATAACCATAAGTTACATGGAATAAGCAATGGATATATAATAATAATGTATTGTAAATAAATAAAAACGGATTATATACAAATTGAAAAATCCATGAATTATATGTGAGAATTTACGGAGTCATAAAAGGGGTATTTATACTTGAAAAAAATCAAATCACCCATTCATGGAATATGATGATTTATAAAGATATAAAATTGTCATTTATATTCCACATAAATAACTTAGCAAAATGATAGCCTACTATGGCGTTTTCTCTCCAATCTTTCTTTCCCATATTTCTTCCATGAAAATATTATATTTTTCTCATCACATAAATAATATTCCAAGTCCATATAAATTTTATATGTTTATGCATGAAATATTATATTTAATCTGACATGATATAGGTTTTCCTTTTATTATTTTTATTTTTTTATAACCTAATTGTTATTTATATAACTTTGCTTATTAATTTGATGCTTAATTTTTATAGGTTATGATAATGACTCGTGGAAATTTGATGATGAGTATGATACAATATTATGTTATAATTCATTTTGCATCACATGGTTTAAATTTTATGATGTATTGAATAATTTTTATGTCTTGCACCATTGCCATCTTACTAATAATTGTTTATTATTTATAATTTTTATTTTTTGTTTTATAGACTACAACTAACAAATAACTATAACTGAAGCTATGATGAGAATGATATTTTGCATACCACAATGAAAAACGTAAGAAATTTTCTAAGCAATTGATTTTGATAAAAGACTATAATAAAACAATTTTTTGGTTATAATCGAATAAAACTAAGGGGTTCCCAATTTTTTTTGAGTGATTAAATTTAATATTTTTTTACCCAAAAAATATGTACTTACTAAAGCAATTTTAATATTAATTCAAAATATTTTTTACATAATAATAATATGAAAAATTATTTTATCTTTTTCATATCATATTAATAGAATTATGCATAGTCCCTTGCATGTGCACATATTTGTACACTAGTAATATAAATAAAGATGTTCTTCAAATATAAAGAAAAAGATATCACGACAAAGTGGCCCGGTTCTATCACTCGCCTTTCCTTCGGAATGAACCTTGTGTTCAAGGTTCAATACGATTAGCTTCCACTTATAGCATTTCATTATTCCCCGATTTGGCATTAACTGCCAATACCTTCCTCGATCAAAAACAATTGTCAATCGAGGTTTTTTTCGTTGCATCAACTACTTTTCTTATAGTAAAGTGACTTTTCAACTACTTTTCTTAAATAAAAACTGGAATATATATAGGCACAGACTAAAAAGGAATATAAGACCATAAAAATGAGACAGAGAAAGTATAAATGATAGTGCAAATCTTTTAATGAGAATCACATAGGTCACAGTCAAACTTTTACCACATCACCATCTTGAGTTATATTTGGTGCGTTTACATGCTCTTGCAATGGTAATGGTAAGGGATGATGTTGATATTGAAAACCATGGAAGCAAAATATGAAGTGACGGTAGGCTTTGTAAAACCATCAGCAAGCTAGTCTTTACTATATAAAATACAAACCTCTATAGATTTGTCAGCAACCTGATCACAAAAGAAATGATAATCAATCTCAATGTGTTCCGTACAAATATGAAATGCCGGGTTGGCCATGAGATAAGTAGCCTCAATGTTATCACAATGAATAATAGGGGCACGGTTGATCGGGAAGCCAAGCTCACGAAGCAAGTATATAAACCACAACAACTTGGCAGCCATGTTAGCCATTACCTTGTAGTCTATCTTAGTGCTAGAATGGGAAAAAGTAGGTTGCTTTTTAGAAGAACAAGAGATAAGATTTGAACCAAGGAACATACAATAACATGTAGTAGAATATCAATTATCAGGACACCCAGCCCATTCGATATCAGAAAAGGCAAATAGATGGTGCTAAGAGCTTTTGCAAAGAAGTAAGCTATAGTGTATAGTACGCTTAAGATAATGAAGAATGTGCTAAACGACCATAAAGTAAAATGAGTACATGTGATGTAGAAATTGGCATACTCTATTAATTGCAAAGAACATACTTGGTCTCATAAGGGAGGGGTATTGTAGTGTTCCTATTGTAGTACAAAAAAAAAAGAGTAGGATCATTCAACATATCATTGTTAAAACTGTCAAGTTTTGCAAAGATAGACATTGCGGATGTAACAGGTTTAGAGGCCAATATATTGGTACTTTTAGCGATAGCATGAATGTATGTTGATGGGAAATAAATAAGACTTTCCAAACCATCAAAGCAGTGACCCCAGGAAATAATGCAAAGGACTAAGATCACGAACAGCAAAGGTATCCTATAGTTGTCAAATGACTCCGGCGACAACTATAATGGAAGATCCCGTTACAATAATATCGTCTAAATATAGAAGAATATCTAAATGATAATTTGAATTATGCAATATTAAAAGCGAGGAATCCGATTCGCTGCTATAAAAACCAATGGAATATAGGTGCTGACTGAGATGCAAACACCATGCCTGAGATGCATTTTTGACCATGTATAGAGATTTTCTTAGCTTGCACACATGATTATGGAGGGTTGGATGTACAAATCCCGGATATAGACCTCATCGGTAAGGTGTTCATGTAGAAAATCGTTACTCACATCAGGCTGAGACATATGCCATCAACCCATCGCTTTGGTGAAAACTAACTAAATATTGATTGGATATACTATAGATGCATCCGTACCAATATAGTTGATGCCCTCCCTTTGGTAAAAACCTTTGGCTACAAGTTGAGCATTGTAGCTTTCAATAGTGCCATCAGCCTGTCGCTTGATTTTAAAGATCTATTTTCATCCCACCACATTTTGTCGATGCTACAAAGGTATCAAGTTCCAAGTACCATTTTGTAAAAAGGCGGTAAATTCGTCACTTATGGCTTTACGCCATTGTGAATATTTAACATCGTTAGTGAAACAAGCCGACTTAATTCGGTATTCAAGCATTGAGTAACAAAGGAGCGTGGCAAAGGCCACCAAATCATCCCATCATAATATTTCTTACGAGTAGAAATATTGTTGCCTGCCTAGTCAGTTTAGGATGAGTACAACCCTAAGACACAATTGACCAAGTAACAGTGTGATCTTGTTCATTTCCGGAGTAGACTGGTGGCAAGGCGGGATGTTGGCTAATGGGTAAAGGCTTTGTATGGGGCTGGTCTAATTGAGCAATAGTTGGGCTGTTATGGCAGAGATTATGGGTCTAGAATGAGAAGACGGGCTTGGAGACCGAGTGATGATGGGTTAGGCCTGTCACATCTCGAAATCCATGAACCGAGGATGTGAGATAAATGAAAGAAAAATAATAATACTATAACTAACCAAACCACCTCAGCTACCAACAACAGCCTGCCATAAATATATACATAATATGGCTTTCTCTATAGTAACACTATATGATGAATAAGAATTAAAGTGCACATATATAATACAACATACTGAGCTAAATGTTCATCTAAATAAATGAAGAAATATACATCATCGTCATCATCTAGACTATATTAATGCATTTATTGTGAAGCTCTGCCAAAAGCAACTACCAATATCCTTCTCTACAAATGCATGCTCCATCAACATAATCTGTACTTTACTCCATCACCTTACAAAACCACGTAAGGCCAAATGCAAGTGCAACAAAAATATACAGGTTAGATTTTAAATAATACTATAAAAATGACTATAAATATGTATAAGTCATGAATGCACATGCAAACATATACACTTAACTATGAATAACGAGTTAAGTAATATATGTCTACGGCTTGAAAGGCGAATACTATGTATACAATGTACATTCACTAAGCATGAGGAGTAAATACTAAATCTATAACATATATACTCTCAGCATGTGGATAGTACTATATACTTCCTTGTGCTACGCCATCATCATCATCGTCATTCTATACCGTCGCCCTTAATAATCGCTATTGCCAATGCACATCACCATCGCTAACGCCAATGTCAATGCCTACGCCATCGCCAAAGCCTATACCATTGCCAACGCAAATCGCCAACGCTTACACATATGCCATCGCCAATGCTTATGCATAGACTATTGCCTATGCATACACTATCGCCTATGCATACGCCATCGCCAATGCCTATGCATACGCTATTGCCAATGCCTACGACATTGCCACAAATATCCGCCATATCCTGTGACGCGGTCGATGCATTGTTTGACCTGCGACACCAAACGGTAATGAGATCGATGCCTAGATACACCACTTTAAGGAACCGCCACTCCTCACAGTGACACGATCTATGCTTGACATGACTCGCCACTCCACACAGTGGCCCGATCATATCTCCTGTGACTGCACTCTATAAGAGGCTCATTCATAGGAATAATACTACGCACCCCAGCCAAGGTCTTATATGACGGCACCTGCAGGAGGCTCACTCATAGGAATAATGCTGCACACCCCCGCCAAGGTCTTCTATGATGGCACTTTGTAAGAGGCTCATAATCATGGGAAACTACACCTAACGAAGGCAGCATATGCCCCCGACTCTACATAATAAGGGCAGCTCATACCCCCGACCCAGCATAATGAAGGCAACTCATGCCTCCGACCCCGTATAATGAAGGCAACTCATGCCCCCGAACAATGCTAACGGAGATAACACATGCCTTTGAACATGAATCCCGACTCAGAATTGTCGGGCGGTCTCTCCGAAGGGCATCAATCCTTACTTAGAGTTGTCAAGTGCTCTCCCCAAAGGGCATACAGCCTAACTCAGAGCTGCTAGATGCTCTCCTCGAATGACATACACATCCATATCATGTATAACATCTCTAACCACATCATCGAACACCGAATCATGACCCAAAGCTATCAGGCACTCTTACATATATAAGTATCTCTCATATATGTATTTCCATACGCATATATATATATTTATATATATATATACGTTAGACATATATATGTTATATATATATATATGTGAAAATATATATATATATATA
>MKEJ01038854.1:0-12207 GCA_001753735.1 Embelia ribes
TATATATATATTGTGGCGTACCTACATACATGTATTCGTAGCTTCCGTAGTTGGTCGCGAGGCATATCTGTTATAGCGATGGTGAGGCCATGGTGACTGTGATGATAGTGGTATTGTGGCGATAGCAGTGGTATATCTGTGGTAACTATGTTAGCGCGGTGATGACAATGGCATTTCCATAGCAGATGAATACAGAACGTTAGAGCTATAGTGGTGACGATTATAGAGGTGGTTATATATATTGACATACATTTTAGAGTTATACAAAGTTATATGTGGAAATATATACTTATATATATATGAGAGATATATGTATATTGTGGAGATATATATATATACACATGTATATATAGGTACATATATGAGAGAGAGATGTATACTGTGGAGATATATATATATAGATACATATATAAGGGATATATATATAATGTGGAGATAGATATATACGACCGTCTAAGAACTCTGAGTCAGGACCCAGCCGGGGTTTGTGGCGATATATACGAGTGCCTAATAGCTCTGAGTTTGGACCCGACCGGGGTTTACTGTGATATATTATGAGTACCTGGTAGCTTTGAGTCAGGACCCAGCTAGGGTTTACAGTAATATATACGAGCACCTGATAGCTATGAGTCATGACCTGACCTGGGTTTGTAGCAATATATTACAAGCGCATGACAACTCTGAGTCAAGACAGTTATATGGTGGTATGAGTGCCCCATTTGTGATTAGGATATGAGATGTCCTAGACTGAGAGCCCCATTTGTGATTTGTGATATGGATCTACGATTCCCGGGTCCAAGGGGCAATGCGAGCTAAAATGATTCTCGGGCCCAATAGTAAGTGATATCTGATTTGTGGATTAAAGATTTGTGATTAGTGAATATGTGAGTAGTGATTCGTGATTCGTGATTCAGGATTCGGAGTTGGCAATTTGGAATTCTAGACTCAATACATTCATAGTCGGAGGCATGAGATATTTTCGTGATTTCATACTCGGTCATTCGACGTATGGTACCTTGGGACCCGGTGGTGGTCGATATATTTTAGTACTGGTGTACTTTAGTATTTACTGCATTTTGATATTGCATTATTCGTAGTACAATTATATGACATATAATATTATCATAGTTGTATGACTCGGGAGAACTTCTAGGTTTTACCGCATATTACGAATATGCCACAGTATCACTTAGAATTTTTAACTATACACTAAAAATGGGAATATAAGGGATTCAGTGCATTGCATGTGCATACATATATTTTATACTTTTTATATTCCCCTTTATTGTTTGGTTTAGAATCTGACCTATACATCTTTTCTTTTGTATATATACTCACATGGTGATGTAGGGTCAGAGCGTGATGCTGGCTTGGCAGAGGAGTAGGTATAGCTTTGGTGAAAAGTTGCAGTGATAGAGGCGAGCTGGACTCGAGTTGGTGATGTTTAGAGTTTGGACCTGAGATTTAGTTCAGACTTTTTACTTTTATTTTATTCGAGTATGCAGTTCTATGAGACATTTTATATACAACAGGGTGTTGCTGCTTGGATCATGCATTATGCATCTATTACTATGAGGATAATATTATATTAGATACCCATGAGACACTTATATGTACTATGGCTGGATGATAAGATAAGATGAAGTTATCATTCTATTTTCCTTCTTTCAGTTCACATCCATGGGTTTATGAGAATTCGGGGTGTGATAGTCTTCCATCATTCTAGTCTAGTGAAAATTTCAAGGCCTTACACATGGTGCGAAATAATGAATTACTTTTTTTTCTTTGAAAGGTGTAATGAATTTTTAATTTTTTAAACCAAAGACCCGATTACCATTGTATGAAAAAAGATAACCAATGAAAATACATTTTGTAGCTTCAGGTGGAACTTGTCACAAACGGTTTTAAGAATTTAGGTGTTACAAAACAACCAAATACTTGCAAAATAGCTATAAGAAGGTTCCTTTTAAGAAAAATGAAAATAAGGTTATTCACCATTTAAATTAGTAGAAGCGGGCGATTAATAAGATAGATAACAATGAGTATACATTCACCCAAAAACGAAACAAGTAAGTTAGCATGAAAGAACAAATATCTAGTCAAATTGAGTTTGTGTTATTGTTATGCTCACCAACCGCAATCTACATTCATGGGGACATTAGGCATAGGACATGCATTTATGCCATATACTGCATACTTTCGACTTTATCATTTACTTGATTGCCTAACTCTTACTTCTTTTTCTCTATATATTTTGGCCTATTGCTTATAGGTGTGGAGGATCACCATGATAATATGGGATAGGGTTAGACTTTTGGATGAATAGCCTATTTTCAATATTTATTTTTGTATAGGCCATATTAAGGAAAATTTACGTCTTATTATTCAGTCTTTCGAATATGTATATTTTATTTTGGGTTTGGAAAGCACTTAGCTTTATTGTGTATGCATGCATACTTTTTCCCATTTAGCTACTATGTATAATTTTCGACATAGGATAGCTATAGTGAAGGAATATGGATATGATATCAAGCTTTGTATTGTTGTATTTGCCGGAGAAATTGACATAGAATATTATATTTTGGACTTATTTACTTTATTTTCTTCTTTTGTTACTTTATTATCTCGTGACCCCGGCTGGAGGAAAATTTGGAACGTGACAAAGGATATATTAAAAGCTATCCATGCTAGCTATATTGCATACTTAATTTCCATTAATGAGCTTGAAACTAGGAAATGACTCAATCAAATTAGCAATTTAATTATAACGAGCCATGGATACTCGTTGGAATTCACACTTGAAGTCAATTTCTAGCCTAATCAATATATATATTGCAACTTATCAGGTTGTAAATAATGTTGAGAAAGAAGGGGCGACTTCTTTACATCGAGGAACACAACTATAGTATATGACGCATTGATCTCTTTCCAGTTTGTTTTTGTGGCCCATCTTATGAAATAAATTTTTCTAATTAGTGATCATCTTTGTCAAGTGTAATGTCAATCCAAAGACATTTTGAATGAATGAAACTTGTTTCATCTACTAAGTTTCTCCTTCAAGAATTTAGAGATAACAAATAGGATGTGTAGCTTGACAAGGTGAAATCAGTTTGCAATGCCCGAAACTTAGATGTTCAAAGTATGAGTGATTATTACGGTACAATTCATAATAGACAAAATGATTTTACTATTGAGCATCATTATCGAGTAGATATCTTTTCTGATGCCATAGACACCCAAATTCAAGAAATAGATAGATGTTTTAATGAGAAGGCAATGGAGCTTCTTATTCTTATTTAATCTTTGAATCCTAAAGATCTATCCCCAACTTTCAAGATTGACAATATTTGTGAACTTGTGCATAAATTCTATTTTGATGACTTTACGTTATTTGAGAAAGAGAAGCTACAGGTAGAACTTAAACATTATGAGAATAATGTAATTTCTCAGCTGGACTATAAGAAATTATCATCTATTTTTGAGTTATGCCAGTAGTTGGTGCAATCTAAAGAACCTATACGATACAAACTTGTTTATAAAGTTATTGTGCTTGTGCTTGTGCTTACCCTTCCTATTTCAACTGCCGCTACGGAAAGAGCATTTTCTGTCATTAATATTATCAAGATAAGTATTCGAAACAAAATGGATGATGACTTTCTTGATGATGCAATGGTTGTGTATATTGAAAGAGGATCGCTAAAAAAATTAACACAGATTTGATCATTGAAAATTTTGAGAAAAAGAAGGATTGTCGAGTTCCATTTTCATAGACCGAGCTAAATTGAATCAAAATACTTGTGTTTTTTAGCTCACTAGCTTACTTATTTTGTTATTTTCTTCTATAAATATTTTACAAGACTTGAATGTATTGGTATGTTATATCCCGGATTTATTTTCATATCAATATAGGTGATATTGAAAATTAATTATTGATGGTATAAATTCTGTACGACGTTATAGCCACCCCCATTTCTCATTCCTAGGTCATCCTTGCTCACAAACGTATATCGATAAAACCATTACAGATGTTAACAAGTATTTTCATGGTACTCCAAGGGTTCGATTGCGCAAGTATATGAAGAAATACGTGTTCAGTTCATGGAGGGTTCTAAGTCTTATAACGGCTATCGTAGTCATGTTGCTAATGGTTGTGTAGCCGTTTTGCTTGGTTTATAGCTGCCCTAAGATTTTCCACACTACTGGTTTAGTATAAGAATATTTATTTCGTGAAATTGTAATTTTTCTTTGTACTTCCCATTTCAATAAATTTTTTCATCTTGATGTTGATGTCATTTTTAATTTGATGTTATTTTTCTTGTGGAAGCAAACCAATAATTTTTGTCCCTCATATCTTCTTGTTTGTTAATCTAAAAAATAAATGTAATATTTTAGTTTATATTTTCTAATTAACATGATACTCTACTTTAAAATTTCTCATCTTCAATCATCACCAAGGATTCAATATTTGTAGGCAAGAAAGAAAGAAATCATTATTACGGTGTAGCTTTGTCTCTCTTACTCTGAAATATTATACTTAAAAAAAAAATAAAAATGAATAAATAAATAAAAATAACCATTATACATCACCTTCGCGAGTTTTTAGAAGATATTAGTTATTTCATGTGTGCACCATTACATGTTTGGTTATTTTTGATAAATGTATATGTCGAGTTTGTTGTAAAATTATCGAATAACCAAAAAAAAAAAAAAATATAGCATAAAAGTATTAAAGACATGCAAAATTACGTGATTCAGCCTCAAACTTAATTTTATAGTTAAACTTGAGCTTAGTTCACGGGAGAACCGGTATGTGTTTATTTTATATATATGGAAATTTGGGATATAACGGAGCAAATGTTTCGAGCACTCTTATTTTTTTCTTATTATTCTCTTTCTTTTTCTCTCTACTTGGTTATTTTTTTCGTAAGTTTCTGAGCCTTTTTGTTGCTCTTCAAATGAGCAAAAATTAGCTAAATTTATAGACGAAAATAGAGACATTGGGAACATTGAAATTAAATGAGCGGCCCCGTATTTTCATCAATCACAGTAACTTTGCACAGTAATTTTGAATTATTTATAATAATTAGGTTTCTTTTGGTCTTGTTAGGAGCCGTAGTATCATATATTTCTAAAAAAAATAAATAACATTAATTAGGATAACATATTAAGATTGATTGGAACATTAGATTTGTGCATGTTTTATATAAATATAGTGAAGTTATAAAATATTTAAATTTTAATTAGTTAATAATAAAGAGATTCGAAGATTATATTATATTATATTAAATTTATTAATAAATGGACATGATTTCATAATTGATATAATATTTTATTTCAAAGATTATGATTGCTAAATTGATTGGGGCATATGTCAAAAGAATACGCAGTTACTTGTCAAAAGACTATATAGTTAATTGTAAAAAATTATGGAACTACACGTGTTATTAGAATGAAAGTAGCCAAAGATAAACAATTATATTAATAAAAGACGGTTGACAAAGTCTACGACATGGACAATTCGGACACATTCTTGGGTCTTTTAACACATGTGATAACTTCTCATGACCATACAAAAAATGGAGGAAAAAGAAAGAGAGAAAGAAAACCCTAGTTTAAGAAACCCCAATGAAAGAGTAGCAAATCATTTTTTTTGGTCAAAAAATATATGCATACAATGGTACGACAATAATACAAGAATCTTAATGTTTATCATTACATATAGACTTATGAGAAAGTGGGTGAGTAGTTAGTCGTGACTTTTCATTTTGCCTTTCACACCAAACCTAACTTTTGACTAATGTTAAGTTAGGGAGTTTAAATTCTTTCACGTATTATTAGAGGCTGAATTACTTGTCCACCGGAGAGAACAAGAACACAAATCTCTGCGCAAAAAAAAAAAAAGACAAAAACAAAAACAAAAACGGAATTTATATAGTACCATCTTCAACACCAAAAGTATTGCCTGATAATTTCTTGCAACAAAAGTATTGCATTAATGACATACAAAAATATCGTCTCAAAATAATTGTAGTGTAAAACCTCTAAAAGTGAATTTTTAGAAATTAGTCAACCGCTACATCCGCATTTTGTGACTAGATCACTTTCTTGTTGCATTGATAATAATAGAAGTGAGATCTAGAGGGAAAATTTGGGATGACTAATCCTTTCTTTTATTTTTGTTGCTTCTTCTCGTGATATATCAATTACTATGGGTCATAACATATTTATATTTTAAAGGAATGTATTGTATGGACAGAAAATGCCTAGAATATTTCCAGATAGAGTTAATCGCCTTACATTTGTGAAGCACCTTTTTAGACAATATATGTGTTGACACTACCTAATATTTTGGATTGAAATAGCTTCCACTCCCTCCAGTCCATTTCAAACATTTTTTTGGATGTCGCACAAGAATGAAGGAGGCAACTTATAATTGTCTCAATTATAGGGGAGATCAAGCATATTTTATTAAATTGCCCTCAAAAAATGGCTTTGAAATAATAAAGTATATGGACTGATTGGGGAAAAAACATATTTCACTTTCTTGGTTTTCTAGAATGTCAAACAAAAAACAAAACAAAAAAATTCTCTACAATTTTTCTTGAAATGGAAAGTAGGAGTATTCAAATAGGAAATTTATTCCTTATGTTCAGCCCTAAATAATGTATTGAAAGTTGAAACTAACGTTTTAATGTGTCAGAAAACTGACTCCATTTAAATAATATAATAGCCCATCACTTGACCAAGTGACATTAGATTAATTATAATCTTGTTTTTTGCAATAAAAATAGATGGGATAATTTCAATCTTAACCCTAAACTATAAGGCATATTTTTCTTTTGTCCCATACTTTAATTTTATGCACTTTTAGTCCCCAAACTTTACTTATTGTGCTATTTTAATCCCAAACTTCAAATATTGTGTTTTTTTGTTCCTTAATCTAACACCGTCAAATTTTCTGTTATCTTTAAGATAGATTTATTGAATAATTATTTTTATTTTTCTCACTTTAGTTCCTTAATTTAGAATCAAGATTATTTAGGTATATAAAATTAATATTTTTATTTTTTGTCAATAAATAGTATGTGTCACTTTCTTCAACTTAAAAAGTATGTATACTTCCCATGAGTAACGTGCAAGTGTTTATCTTTAGTTAGAGGGGAAAAAAAATTTACTTATCTATAATTACATATAATTGGCACTTGAAATATTTGTATGAGCTCATATGTGTTTAGATTTGCTTAAAATTTCTATATTTGAATTTTAATATTTGATTTTATGTGATAATTTATTATTTTCTACTTGCACCATAAGAAAATTTTGAAAATTAGAATGTTGGATGGTAATGAGAGATGTATTTTGGCTAATTAATTTTATGAGTTGAGGTTTGTTGATTACGAGTTTTAAGGTTTGATCAATATCTTATCTATTTTGGATTATTTTCTTGTAGTTTAAACCCAAAATTGAACTTTAATTCTTCTTTGATTGTTAGTTCAATGATTAATTTAGTGACCAAAAAAGTGAAATATTAAAAGTTATGGACCTAAAGTAATAAACTATAAATAATTAACCAAATAATTAACGGTGTTACATTGAGTGAAGAAAATTGTATAATCTGTAAAATTTGGGGATTAAAAGTGTATAATACTAAAGTTAAGGGATAAAGGTGAGATAAACACCATATTTTAGGAATTAAAATTAAAATTAACCGAAAATAGATCCATTAGCCTCTCTTTAATTCTTTCTTTCTATTTGCTGAAAGACGTAGCTACTACGTCTATGCATGGGCAAATTAAAAAGGAGAATATTACTTATCGTGCCTAAGAATATAGGACATATAAATTCTTTTCCCACTTATAGAATAGTGTTAGTGACATTTTGGAACATGGATCTCTAAAAAGTAACAAAGAGAAAAAAAAAATATATATATAGAGAATGAGCGAAGCATTATCATAACGTGTTGATAAAAGTTTAGAAATGAGTTGGGGGTAAATACAGAAATTGTCCCCCATAGTTTCAACCAACATTTTATTTGCTCCCATGTTTCAATCGCATCACTAATAGCCCCAATTAACAGAAAATTGATCATAAATAATGAAGGGTAGTACCATATCAAATGCTATTTTACAGTTAAATTAGGATAAAGTTAGCCTTTTGATGACTATTTATGTTGCTGGCATCTATAAATTTGAGCATGTAAGATTCTTAATGTTTGAAAAAACAACTAATATACCAATTATCTCACTTTTCTTAAAACCTAACTTATCCTTTTGAAATTTAGGGACAATTAATGTGTACATTAAAACTCTGGGAACTAGCTAGAATTTTTGTTAACAGTATGGGGACCATTTATGTTATTCACCCTATTTAGGTGTGAATGTGAAAAACCAGAAGGCA
Source organism: Embelia ribes (assembly GCA_001753735.1). Classification (NCBI taxonomy): domain Eukaryota; kingdom Viridiplantae; phylum Streptophyta; class Magnoliopsida; order Ericales; family Primulaceae; genus Embelia; species Embelia ribes. The sequence continues at coordinate 8,398 of MKEJ01038854.1, forward strand.
GGTATCTGTCAGTTGAGTTCGTCTCTGTCTTTGTCAATAAAAACGGTGCCTACTTCTGACACACTCACTCTCTCCCTCGGTGCCTAACTTAAAAATAGTACAATAAATAATTCTATTACAAAATATTGTAATCTTTGTTAAATTTATTCAATATGTTATAATTTTTTTACAATATATTGTAATTTTTATTCAATATGTTATATTCATGTATAATATAAGTCTCCCTCCTCTCTCTATCTATCTATATATAAATAATGTTTTAGCTGCCGTGTCCTTCTCTTAAACTTGCCCCTCACTCCAAATTTGTAATCACGAAAACATTTAAAATTGAATCCTATAAAAACATTTGCAATTGAATATTGAAGCTCCCTTTTTACAAGGAGTAGAAATTCTATAAAATATCGATCCTGAAAACATATATATATTTGTACATCTGAAGCCATCTCATGGGGAAATGTGTAATTTAGTCAAGTTTATTAATAATATAAATAGATGAAAATTAAATTCGAAAAAGAATCCTGAGAATTTGCAGCCTAAGACATAGTATTAAGTTGCGGAAATCTTGATGAACAAAAGGCATATATATATATATATATATATATATGCTTGTAGAATACTAATTGCTAATGGGACATGAACCAAAAAAGCCACTCTTCTCATTTTTTAAATTGGAATTTGAGCAAAATGTCAATGTCAAACCAAAATGAATAAAAAAAATTAAAATTTTAGGAAAGTTCTAAAAAAATGCATATTTTCACTCAACTTATCCGAATTTTCTGATTTAAATGGGAAAAGTAATGGCATTGAATAATATATTTCTAGAAAGCTCTATGAGTACAATTCCAAAAAAAACAAAGCAAAGAGATCCAGATCTTGATGTTTGTAGAACAAGATATGGTCATTCTTATAAAGTGATGCAATGCAAAAATATACATGCATAAATATTACCTTTTGGGTAATTTCTAGAATTTTGCCATCCCTAAATAATTGTTTCAATACTAGCATAAATAGGTACGTCTGGCTGTGATTTGAGATAGTTTTGAATGTATGATTACATGAAATATTTTGGCTTACTGTCTAGTTTTAATAAGATTTTTTTTTAATTATTTATTGCATAACTCTTAACATTCGATCGATTCTGTTGGTGGAGAGTTAATCTTTATCCACACTCTAAAACGTCTCGTGGATTCAACTCGTATGGAGCATTACACATACTCTTGCCCCATTGGTGGATTTCTATTGGGTTATGAGTGTAATCTAGTGTGAAATTCTTTGCCTTTTCGATCCCCCATTTTAGAGATGCAGGCCAATTTTTAACGAGGTAAATTCCATCAAAACAAATGTTGTGGAGCGACAAAATTGCAGGGAAATTCATGAAATTATAATGCAAATTTCCTAGTACTTTTACTATTTCGAAATAGGATTGAACCACCAAATTACGGAAAAGTTGAATGATAACGTCGTGTCAGTTACTTACCCGTTAAACTGGAGATAGGGTTTTGGCTCCATTAAACCCTATACGTCTATCAAAATTGCAAACAAATTAAGCCATAGAGATGTGATAGCGAGAGTGAGATTGGTAGAAGGATTTTTCCACTTCTTTTTCTCGCATTTACACAAAATATATTTTTAATACATGTTTACTTTCTTTTTTTTTTTTTTTTGAAAAAAATTACTTTTTTAAAATGCCATAATGCTTATCATACAACTTCTAAAATTTAGTTATCTAACATCGAGATGATGCTCAATTTTAGAATAAAATTTTAAAAACATAGAAAAATACCATCAATATAAAAATCATTTTGTATTTGTAGTCTTGTACACATTTGAACAAAATAATTGCAGATAAATTATCAAAGTAAATTTAAATGATTGAGCATCTTTTATGCCATGATAAAAAAGAAGTGTGAACACTGAGTTCGACTATAACTTGTGTACAACTCTATCGGTATATATATTTTGTAGTCTTGTCCACATATTTTTCCCATGGGAAACACATGACAAAAAAGAAGCATAATATTATAGTTTTACTGTTTTAGGCAAAAATTAAAATGTAATATTTCAAAATTTAAATTAATTACCAATGTCCAAATCTATTCTTATGTTTTTTGTTTTATTTTTATTCATAATAATTATGTAACAATTATCTAAAATGAGGGGTGTTCAAATTTTCTTTTGACATTAATTTAAAAAATGACGAAGTATTTACGTGGTAGGTAAACTTTTACGTGTGCCTAGCAAAATCAAAAGTAGATAGAAGCTATGATTTGATGGAGGAGAAGAGAACCACCACAAAGACAACGGTGCAAGTCATTTTCATTTATGAAAATGACAACAACACAATAGTCAATATTTTGTCTACGTGATGACAAAATTTAGAGTGGAAAAGAAACTGATTGTGTATCCCACTAGCTATCGATCTATCTGTCTACCTTCTCTGTCTTCGTTAATATTCCATATTCGATCAAATTTGTATCTTTCAACTCATTCATTTCATCAATTCCTTTTAACTTTTTCTGACAAATATTATTGGTTCCCACAGGCAAACTAAGCATTAATTTGGGAGAAGTGGGCTGTTGGCATATTAATAGCGAACCTCTACCTATCAAATATGGGTAGTTGATTTTAAAATCAACAGCAAAAAATAATAAGATTTTTGAGAATAAATTTTATGTAAGTTATATAGACTTAATTTCAATTGCTAATTTTAAAATTAATTATTAGGACATGTCAAACTTTTTGCATTAATTTACCCACCTATTGCACTTGGATGCTTCAATTATTGGTAATTATTGTCATCATAAAAGTCTTAAAATTAAAATAAATTAGGTTCAGTTAAATAGAACTATAATAAGATTTTATATAAGATCGTTAACACAAATTTGTAAACGTCACTCATTTCTATCAAATGTAACTTTCTTATCTACTTTTGCCATATGCATACTATTTTTTTATCACTTTCATCCATATAGTTAACTGTCAACTTCTACCCATCATTGTTCCTACATCAAAACTCTCTCACTTTCTAACTGTTGCATTGATAAATCTCTTTCTTATGTGCCAAAATCACCTCAAACAAGTCTCTCTGATTTTATCATCAATTAGAGTCATTCCTAACCTTACTTGGATCTTTTCATCCTTATTTATATTTTCTAATCTTTCTGCACATCCATCTCAACATACGCATATCTGCTACACTTATATTATATTCATCTTATTTTCTAGTTGCTTAATACTCAATTCCATACAATAAAGTTGGTTTTACCGCGATCTTGTAAAAATTTTCTTTTTGTCATAGATATATATTGCAATCTCATACAATATAAGAAGTACTTCTTCACTTCATCTATCCTGCCCAAGTCTTATGACTAATAGCTCTTTTTATCATACCATTATGCTGAAAAATGGATGCTAAATAATAGAATCTTAACCATAACTTTGAATAGTAGTTTTGCATTATGGTGCATCCACATGACAACATATTTCAATATATTGATTTTCATATATATAATTTATCTATGTGATAAATATAAAGATATTTCAATATTGACTTGAAAAACATAAATATAGTATAGAATCATATTTAAAGTAGGATAAAAGATTTTCCATATCCACTGTATATATGACTCCCCATTATTCATTTTAAATACACACAGAAATATAGATACACATAAATCTCCATCTGGTTCTCTCTTAGAGCACCATAAAAAACCTAGGGATTTGGAAGGTGTGTAAAATAGTAGATGACTCTGGTAGCCATTGTGCATCGCGTGGGAAGCAAATCAGACTGTGTTCGTGGGCTCGTAATTC
>MKEJ01038857.1:0-12777 GCA_001753735.1 Embelia ribes
ATATATATATATGTATAAAATAAATATATAAAATCACTCCGCTTTTCCCCGGAACCCTACCCCCCCAATATCCGATTACCTCCTCCTCCAATTGCCACCACCATCTCCCTCAATCCGGCCTAATCCCTGTGACGTAAGCCCTAGATCCGATGGGCACGGGCAGGGTTTGCCACGAAGCCTCCAAACCCTCCTCCTCCCCCGCCACGCCACGTGTCAGCACCTCCACCTCCGTCACCGAGACCGTCGACGGATCCCACCAGTTCAAGATCACTGGGTACTCCCTCTCGAAGGGGATCGGGATCGGCAAATACATCGCCTCGGATACCTTCATGGTGGGCGGCTACGCGTGGGCCATCTACTTTTACCCAGACGGGAAGAGCACCGAGGATAACGCTTCCAACGTGTCGCTGTTTATCGCGCTGGCTAGCGAGGGGACGGACGTGAGGGCGCTTTTCGAGCTGACCCTTTTGGACCAGAGTGGGAGGGATAGGCATAAGGTGCATAGCCATTTCGGGAGGGCGCTCGAGAGCGGGCCCTATACGCTTAAGTACCGCGGCAGCATGTGGTATGTCCCATGATTTCAGAATGTGTTGTGTTATTTATGATCTCGTGTATGTAATGTTTTATGTATGTTCTTGTTGATTTGAGTCTATTGACGAAAGGGGTCAGTTTATTTGTTGGTCTTGGGTGAAAATGTGAGCTCGAGAGTGGCATATATGGGCTTATTTACCATGGTACCATGTGGCATATTCTATGGTTTTAGAATGTGTTGGTTCATATATGAAGTCATATGTGTAATGTTTTATGGAATGTATTTTTGTTTTAGTTCGAGTCTAGTGAGGAAAAGGGTTAATTTATTTGTTGATAGTGTGTGAAAATGTGCACTTGAGAGTGGTCTGTATACGCTTAAGTACCACGGCAACATGTGGTATGTTGTATGATTTTGGAATGTCTTATGTTATGTATGTTCGCGATTCTCGTGTATGTAATGTTTTATGTTATATATTGTTGGTTCATATCTGTTGAGGAGGTGGGTTAGTTTATTAGTTGATCATGTGTGAACTTGCGTTGTGTTGAATTTTTCTGCAATGTGATGTTTTGTCTAATTTCCTTTTAATTTTGAGCTGGTTAGAGGAAAAAATACATATTGGCTAATTTGGGGATCAAATTATATATTGGTAACTTATCTTTGTAAACTACCACTATTTCGAGAGGTCCTAAGAAAATGTGTTGTATACAGTGAAGTACTGTGGCAGCATGTGAATGTTATGTTTTATTTAAGTTCTTATTGAAATGAGTGTACTCTGGAATGGGATCGGTTGTTGGCTGGATTGTTTCTTACATCAGATATTGATTACTCATGTTCTTTATACTATCACCTTTAATCATTGATCTCATGTATGCAATGTTTTTCCATAGAATTTAAGTTGGTTTGGTTGTTTTGTGGAAAAGGGTTGGCATATTATACTATTAGTCTGTTTCTGCTTAAATTTAGATGTTGATAGCACAAGTTTTTATGGTGCCTCTGTTTACAAACATTGTGGCATCTTATTGTTGTTTTTGTTTGGGAATGTCTTATGTTAATGTTATCTTCTGCATGTAGTGTCTTATTTAAGTTCCTGTTGATCTGTGTGCATTGACGAAAACAACAGTGTGTTAGTTGTGTTTGAAATTAAATACTGAAGTAGTATGTTGAATGATTAGTAGAATATGTTGTACCATATTTGATCCCGTGTACTTCAGGTTTTATTGAAATTCCTGTTGATTTGAGTGTACCGAGGATAAGGATTAGGATCCTGTTGCCAGTCATGTTTGTCCTGAAATTATTTTTTCATGAAGGGACACCATTTCTTTATTTTGATATTTGGAAACAAAGAGGAATGTAGAGAAATCGTGTAATAAATCCTATTATGTAGAATCCTATGTTTACTTTATCATGTAATTTGTTTTATTTAAATTTCCGTTGACTTGGGCGTATTGAGGATAAGGGTCAGTGTTCTGGTTTGTGCTTAAATTGGATGTTAATAGTGCGTGTCTTTATTGTGTCGCCGCTTGTTATAGAAAGTTTCTCATTAGAATGAGAGGACAAATCAATGATTCTACAATGTCTGATGTTATTGATGTCCTGTATGAATAATGAAACGCTATATTTAAATTCGCTATTCATATCTTCCTGCAACAAGGCACAAATCCAATATCTGTTAGACCTTATAGATATCTTCATTGTCAAAAAAATGAAATAGAAAAACTGGTAGAGGAGTGGCTAAAGTTGGGATTCATAAAACCTAGCCAATCTCTTTTTTCCTCACCTGCTTTACTGGTTAAGAAGGCAGATGGTTCATGGAGGCTATGCATTGATTACAGGGCCTTTAACACGGTTAATATCAAGGACAAATACCCCACTTCAGTGGTAGATGAGCTGTTAGATGAGTTGAAGGGAGCACAAATTTTTAGTCGGTTGGACCTCAGATCTGGGTATCACCAAATCAGGATGGATCCTAAGGACATTCCAAAAACTGCATTTAGGACTCATTAAGGCCATTATGAGTTCCTAGTTATGCCATTTGGTCTAACTAATGCACCAACCACTTTCTAGAGCTTAGTGAATTATATTTTTAAACCATACATGAGGAAATTTGTATTGGTTTCCTTTGATGATATCCTAGCGTACGGCCCTGATTTCAGTACACATTTGGAGCATTTAAAATTAACCCTAAGCCTCATGCATGATCACAAACTCTTTGCTAAAATTAGTAAATGCAGTTTTGGGATGAAGGAGATTGATTACTTGGGTCACATCATTTCAGGGCAGGGTGTGCAGGCAGACCCTAAAAAGACACGAGATATGCTCAACTGGCCAATTCCCAGAAATATCAAAGGGTTAAAGGGTTTCCTTGGGTTGACTGGCTATTATAGAAGATTCATACAAGGTCACGGGGGAATAGCTAAACCTCTTATTGAATTGTTAAAAAAGAATGCATTTAAGTGGACTCCAGAAGCTACAGGGGCCTTTGAAGCCCTCAAAATAGCTGTGACTTCTCCCCCTGTCCTAGCCTTACCTGACTTCAACGAGAAATTTGTAATTGAATGTGATGCTTCTGGAGTGGGTATTGGAGCTGTGTTAATGCAAGAAGGAAGACCAATTGCCCACTACAACAAGGGATTGAAGGGAAGAACCTTATTACTGTCCACTTATAAGAAGGAACTTTATGCTCTGGGGCAGGCTGTGAAAAAGTGGAGGCCCTATCTTTTTGGTCAAGAATTTGTGATTAAAACTGACCATCAAAGTTTAAAATTCTTGTTAGAACAGCAATTGGCACTGCAACTCAACAAAAATGGATCACTAGACTGCTGGGATACCATTTCAAAATAGTGTACAAACAGGGAAGTAACAATAATGTGGCTAATGCATTGTCAAGAGTTAATGAAAAAGAGGAGACCCAGATACTAACCTTATGGGAATTACAAGTCACTGAGCCCATTCCTTCTATATTCAAACATCTCCAAGAAGCCTACAAGCAAGATCAGTTCTGTACCAGGTTAATGGAAGCAATTCAACTTAATCCTACATCATTTCCAAATTACTTTGTTCTACAAGGCATACTGTTCTATAAAGAAAGGTTGGTGATTTCCCAAGTTCATGCTTTGAGAATGCAAATCCTAGCATACCTACATGATGACCCAACTACTGGCCATGGAGGAATTACCAAAACCGTACACAGAGCTTATAAAGAAGTGTTCTGGCCTGGGCTCAATAAAGATGTATTCAGGTATGTGAATTCTTGTTCCACTTGTCAATCTTGTAAATATGAACAAACCCACCCTGCTGGCCTTCTAAACCCTTTGCCAATCCCTCCTGATACTTGGTCTTTTATATCCATGGATTTTATTGAAGGGTTACCTTTGTCACAAGGACATTCTGTGATATGGGTAGGGGTTGATAGATTGAGTAAGTATGCACATTTTATACCTTTAAATCATCCATACACAGCAGCTGGGTTAGCAGAGAGATTTATGCAAGAAATATTCAAGTTGCATGGGTTGCCTAAGTCCATTGTGTCTGATAGGGATCCAACTTTTACAAGTCAATTTTGGAAACAACAGTTCTGTTTGTTGGGAACTAAATTGACTTACAGTACAACTTATCACCCCCAAACTGACGGCCAATCTGAGATTGTCAATAAAGGAGTAGAGACTTATCTCAGATGTTTCACCCATGATAAAACCCAAACAGTGGGCTAGGTGGTTATATATGGCAGAATGGTGCTACAATACTTTACACCATTCAGCCATTAATATGACTTCTTACCAAGCTTTTTATGGAAAGGAACCACCAAGGCTATGTCACTATCAACTCGAGGATTTTCAACGACCAGAGCTATATGATTGGACACAGGAAAGGGAGGAAAGTATTGAGGAATTAAAGGTGCAGTTACTTAGAGCTCAAGATAGAATGAAAAAAAGTTTTCTGATTTGAAGAGGCAGGAAAAGGAATTTCTAGTTGGGGAATGGGTGTATCTGAAGTTACAACCCTACAGGTAACAATAATTTGAAACTATCAAAAAGGTATTTTGGGCCATTTCAATAACAGAAAAAATTGGATCCATGGCTTACAAATTACTTTTACCAACTGAGAGTATGATTCATCCAGTATTTCATATTTCACAACTCAAGGCAAAAATTACTAGCACAGATATCCTGTTAAGTTTACCAAAAATCAACACAGAAGGAGAATTGTTACCTCATCCAGTTCAGATCTTGCAGTCACGAGTAAAGCTCAAAAAAGGTAGAAGATTTACAGAGGTATTGGTACAGTGGGATGGTCAATCACCGCAAGAAGCTACTTGGGAAGGGTGGTATTAGATGAAAAAGCTTTACCCTCACCTTGAGGACAAGGTGAGTCCTCAAGAGGGAGTGAGTTGTGATGATCCTTCCTTAATAGCTCCAGCCGAAGGTATCTCGCGACAAAGAACAGACAAAAACTTCAAATCCGTTTGTCATAGTAATGCTTAAGTTCTCATTGGGTTGAGGGATGAGTCAAACTGGTTTATTGATTGCTTGAGCTGGTTTTATTGTCATGCTGCCCCAATGGTGGTGGGTAAATATCATTGTGAAAGGGAGAAATTAGCACCTCAGATTTTTAAGCTGTCAAAGTGTGACCTCACGTTTACAGTTGTGTTTTTTTCAATATGCAAAGAGGGAAAGGGCCGTGTGAATATTATGATCATTGATTAGGCTAAATTTTAATAACAAAATTTTGTGAGTTTCACTAGATTTTTTGGAGATACCTGTCTAAAATCCTTGATGAGTTCCTTGATTTTCTCCTCTTTTGTTTGTTGTATGTGCCTCTCTACATTGTAAAATGTTTTATTGGTACTCGTCTTCCATGTGTAACAACTAGCTACTGATTTGAATTCATTTTGTTTTCGTTGTATCAAGAAATAGGGTCGGTATGTTTGTCTAATTTGTGATATTGATGCTATATGTTCCGTTCATACTACCTTCTTTTTTATTACAAAAAGGAAAATTGGCGCTCAGATGCGTAGCGGAATGAGATACCAACTGATTATATTATGAATTTGTTTTATATTCACGCAATTAACTGTTGTTAATATTGTTGGGGATCTTATATCTTTTGGATATTGTAAAATGACCTATGGATTTCCAAAGCTGTGGATTGTGGGGACATGTTTGTGGCTATTGTTCTATTGGGGGCCACGGATATCTACTAGCTACCATCTGATTGATGGTTGAGACCCAAAATTAGTAAGTTGGTTAATGGAGATACTAATAAGAATCTTTTAGGAATTATTTGTCTGTCCCTTTGGTATTTTTGGGAAGAGAGAAATAGGCAGCATGTGTATGTTCAATAAATGTAGAATGTTTTATATGTTATTATTAGTCTTCATCATGTAATGTTTGATTTGGATCCCTGTTGATTAGACCGTCTCAAGGAATAGTCAGTATGCTCCATTTTTATGTTAAACAGAAAAATAGGTGCTAAGATGCATGGGGGAATGAGATATCGGTTCATGAATTTGTTTGTTTTGCTTTATATTTCATGCACTCGACAGTTGTTAATATTGTAGAGGATCTCGTATATTCTATATCTGCTGAAATGATCTTTGGATATCCAAAGCTGTAAGTGTGAGTTTTTGCTTATGACTACTGTTGTGTTGGGGATGAGAGTTGCTGCTATCTGAATGGTGGCTGATAACCAAAATTCATAAGTTGGCTTGTAAAGATAAGCGTATGAAATCTTTGAGAACTATTTTTTCCCTCTCCCCTTTGTGTCTGCATCCAATCCATACCTGTATGCATTTTCAGCCAATGAAAATGGTGCATCACTCTTGCTTTTGGGTTCCTTCCTTTTGTATGAGCTTATCTCACATATCTCATTATTAAATATTGTGCCTGCTCATGATGTTAAGTCTATTCTTTTCTGTTTCGTTAGAAAATGGTGATAGTTTTCCTTTTAAAAAAGCTTGGTGGCTGGTGACATAATGCCATATCGTGGTTAGATTAGATTTATAAAGCAACTAGAAGTAGTTGCAAATCGCTTAGAATTTCCTGGAACATTTGGAGGATTTTGGAGAAATTTTGAGGTCCTAATACTCATATGCTTAGCACTGAATATACCAGGTTTTCACCTTATCAATATATCAAATCAATGATGGTTCTCTTTGGCACCTAAATGAAATGATATTTATAATTTGTTAAGAAATGTTAAATAAATAGAGGAAATTACCAAACATTTGGACAATTTTGACTAGAAAATATGCAGAAAATGTAGGTTGTTTTTGGCAGTTGGTAGTTTTGTTATGTTAAATAAATTTGTGTATTTGGGTTTAGTTCTGTATATTTGTTGTTGACTTTGTGGTTACTGGTCACTTGATTTTGGCTCATTAAATAAATTTTTGGAGTATCTTTGGAGATAAAGAGAAGATATGGAACCATAATAACTTTGGTTCTATCATCATTTTTTGCAAGGTTGGGCTGCAAATTCACCCAAATTGATGTGTTCTTGATTTGGCTTTGCTATTAATTCATATATGGATTGGTAGAAACTATATTGTGTATTGCTTATATGTGATGGTGTGGATGCCCAATTGAAGTAATTAGCACAATAGTTTTTTGTGATAAGTTTTTAAGCTAGATTTCGAGCATTGATCAGTGGAAAATATAATTGTATAAGAGAGTTTATGGACTGTTATGATTGGGAAGAAAATAAACATAGCATGTTAATAACAAACAAAAGCAGTTGGAGCAAATGCAAACTAATTATAAAAGGGGGGAATGTTATTGTATTATGGTGGTTAAGTTAGGCGTGGAAATGGAGCAATCATTGTAGGGTTAAGGGTGGGTGATTAAAAATATTGTTATGAAACTGGTCCTGTGAAATATTATAATAATTATTTCAAGAGCTTAGGATAAAATGAGTTTTGGAAGACATTGTAGGGTTAAGGGTGAGCCTTATAGGATGGACCTTTGGAAGATAGTTGTTTTCAGAAGTATCTTTTAGTAGTTGACCTCAATGGTGTTATTGTTTCTTGTTGCATTAGTGTACATATTGGGGTGCTTAATGTTCTACTAATGCTCGTTTTGATTTCTGTTCAAGTCTCTTATCGCTCTTTTACTTGTTTAATACTGCAGGGGTTATAAGCGCTTTTTCAGAAGAACTCTTCTAGAGACATCAGACTATCTAAAGGATGATTGTCTTTCAGTTCATTGTAGTGTTGGTGTTGTTAGGTCACACACAGAGGGCCCTAAGATTTACTCAATACCTACACCTCCATCTGACATTGGTCAGCATTTTGGGCAGTTATTGGAAAGAGGAAAGGGGACAGACGTGAATTTTGAAGTGGATGGAGAAACCTTTGCGTCCCATAAGTTGGTGCTTGCTGCTCGTTCACCAGTTTTTAAGGCTCAGCTTTTTGGACCAATGAGGGAAGAGAATACACAGTGTATTAAGATTGAAGATGTTGAGGCTCCAGTCTTCAAGGTTCGGTACTTTGTACCCTTCATGTGATTATTTTGTTCATGTCAGGTTATGCATGACAAATCAGTATTTAAGTGGGAAAGATATACCATGAATGCCGTGCTTGTTAATTTCATGCATAAAATGATTATTCTGTTTGAGATTTTGTGTAATGCAATTGTGATGGACAATCAGGGGTTTAGTTTTTGAGAAGTAATATAATAGCATTTGTTCACTTTGTTTGTTCACTACATTTTTGTGTTTGTGCCTATGATTTGGTGTCTGTTTGGTCACTTCGTTTGTTCACTACATTTTTGTGTTTGTGCTTATGATTGGCTGTCTTTGCCTTTGTTATGCTTTGAAATGGGCCCAATCTGTGTTTTTAGCCGGTTTTGATGGTTGTCGTGTGATATTCTTCCATTCGTTTCCTTGTAATCAAAAACTTGTTGCTTGGATCTTATGGTTTTATAGAGGGGAAAGATTGCAAGATAGAGCTGACGACAAAAATAAAGAAGAATAAAATATTTAAATTTCACTCAATTATAGGTTGTGATTAGTGCTAAAGTCCTTGAATCAGTGTTCTCCTTTCCACAGATCCTCCGCTTTCCGATTAGTGCTAGAGCTCTATCACTCATAAAAAGCTCATACCGACAGATGTGAATTTTGAAGTGGAAAGGGAACAATAGGGCTGTAGCAAGTATAGTTTATGAGCTTTTTTGGTATTCTCTTGATAGTAATTTCCTTGGGATCTGAGGACTGTGATTAATTCTAGAGCCCTTGAACCAGTATGAAGAATTGTTTTATTCCTCTTATGTATGGGTTGATTCATGCAGATTTTTGTTCTGTTTTGATATTAGACACACTAATAAGTTAGTAAAATGTGTGCGCTTTATGTATGAAGATTCTTGTGCACATAAAAAGTTCATTTGATGATTGGGAGAGCATTTTCTTTTGTTTCTGTACTATCGTTGTTAGTATATTTATAAAAATTGCATAGCCTCCTATTGATTTTGAATTAACTTGAAACTGACTTGATTAATTTGATGCCTCAACTTGCTTATGACGTTTGCAGGCTTTACTTCATTTCATATATTGGGATGCATTGCCCGACATGGAAGAACTAACTGGCCTGAACTCGAAATGGGCTTCTACTTTGATCTCTCAACATCTGCTTGCTGCTGCCGATCGTTTTGGTCTTGAAAGGCTCAGATTGATCTGTGAGGCTAATCTTTGTGAGGATGTTACTATAAACACTGTAGCAACAACATTAGCCCTTGCTGAACAGCATCATTGTTTTCAGTTAAAATCTGTGTGCTTAAAGTATGTGGCATTGCCTGAAAATCTCAGAGGTGATTCTCATTGTTGCTCATTATTCTCTCTCATTTTCTAGGTCACTAGATTCTATTGAATCTTAAGTGGTGATCTATGACGTGGCAAAGCTTTGTTCCAAGAATCTCTGCATCTGATTGTTGGATTACACCCAATCATCATTCTTTTCCTTCGGAAAAAGAAAAACTTCATAAATGTAAAACTGTCTATGCTACATGTTACTAAAACTCTAGATTAGATTTCGATGCCTGCTTCTGTGGTATGTTACTCTGGGATTTCTTCTTTGAAGGGTGATAAAGTGAACAAGATTAGTTATCTTTCGAATCCGCATCCATGTTGATTTTAAAACCCTTGCAAGTAATGATTTTGTAATAGTAAATATTGTATTTATTTCATGGGATAACATAATTAGGTGGCAAGAAAGCCAATTGAGACTTGTTTTCTTTTTATCCACATCCATGTTTTTTTATAGCACTTACAAGCTGTGGCACAAGTGATGGGACAGGAATTTGTTATGGAAAATGTGAATGAAATGAAAATAATCCTTGCTAGAGGCATGCATTTTTCACATGGCATAAGGAACTTAATTTTGTACATCGGATCTTTGTGCGAATTACAGCATCAATTGTAGAAAGGTCCAGAAAATGTGCACTTTTAGAGTAGCTGCTAACTTTGCTACTCATGGTTGTGAAGTCATCTACAAGCTAATTTTGCGGTTTGGTTTTTCGGAAGTTTCTTTTGATGTCTCAAATCCATCTGGTATTTAGAAAAGGGTTTTCTAGCTCAGTACAGCACCAAACATGTCAAAACTTTAATTTTCTGCAAAATAAGAAATTGACTGTGTACAATGTTCCTTGTTTTCCTCTTTGGCGGTGTCTTGTATTCATTTGCTTGCTAACTTAAGTATATTTGTAACTTTTCTATGTGATTGTCGACGTTGTTGTGTTTTTTCCTTTTTTCCATTTTTTCAGCTGTAATGCAGACTGATGGGTTTGAGTACTTGAAGGAGAGTTGCCCTTCCGTACTAACCGAACTCCTAGAATATGTGGCGAGGATCAGCGAGCACAACCTTGTGTCCAGCAAGCAGGGAAATGAAGCCCTTCTAGATGGTACCGACGTCAATGGCAGACGTGTTAAGCAAAGATTATAGGGTGGATTTTGCTTTTGAATATGCTGTGGGAGTTGAAATTAAGTAACATATGCTTCTGTCTCGTGTTAGGGCCATTCCAAGTTACGGTTTACTGAAAAATGTTGCAGTTGTAAATTTAGTGTTGCTGCAAGACATAGCATTGCCTAAAAAAATCTCTTCTTTTTGTAATATTCTGCTTTAAATTGTTGATGTTGTGGGATATGATAGTTTTTGTATTCATCTGGCAGGACTTTGATTCTCCCATTTTTATTTATTTGTTTTTATTTTTTACGATGATTTCATAAGAACCTTTTGACTCATGCTTGATGATGAGAATCTTGGGTAGTGTTTTAATGCCCAGTGATGATCGTGCAACAAGAGCAATAGATTTTTTGCGTTGACTTTGTTGAACAGCCGTATGGGTTTGTGTAAGCAATTGTGAATGTTATGCGGTGCTGTTGATTTTGTCTAGCAGTCATGGTGTGGTCTTAGCAGCTCTTGTACGGAAGCATAAGAATGATGATTATGAGTTGATAATGAATGGCGACTATACTCTGCCTGCACCCATGATAATCAGGAGTGGTTTTGGAGCGAGTATATATGAGTAAGTGTACTTGCGCATGTCTGAGAAGAAACTGTTCTCTGTTTACCCAAACTAACGGTTTAAATTTAAAAGTGGGATGTAAATGGTTCATGTCTAATGTGTCACGTAATATGCCTATTGTGAGGGGGCAATACAGAGAGGTGCCTGCATAATTTGGATGAGAATGATGCGTGCATGTTTTATTGAAACTCTACAAAAATTGGTTGTTTTAAATTAAGATTGAATGCATCAGTTTGATATATAGACGGTTACCGCATTACTGTCCACTAGCCATCACACTGCGAGCAATTAAAACTATGATGGTAAAATTGTAGAAACTAACTCTACAACTATTTGCGTCTCTCTTGATTGGGATTTCCTGGACATGATCACATGTTTGGAGAAAAAGATAAAATGAGAGGTAAGATCGGCACCCTTCTCCCTTGACGAATTTGCAGATAATTTTGAGAGAAAGGAAGGAAAGGTGGCGGTAGACACCCCATCTAAGAACACAGAGAGATGGCAGAGGTTTACTCAGCAGTTGATAAATAGTGGGGGTAAGGCATGGGTTAGTCGACGAATCAGCTAAGTCTAGTCTTAATATATTTTTGCCCCCTATAATTAAGTGTTCATAATTATTTGTATTTGGAGTATTTAATAATTTAAATGATAATTTCATCCACAATTAATATCGCACCCTGAATTCCGAGAAACCCGAGGACGCGAGATTTGATATGATACAATAAGGAAAATACACAAAGAAAGATACAGTAACACAAAATTACACAATGATAAAAAAATGCAAAACAATAAACTTTCAACATCATAAATTTACCACTAAGAAAGTAAAACTGTTAAGTTTACATACACAAATCAAGCTACTTGCTTGCCAAAACTAAAAGACATTTACATAATATTCTATCCTTGAATTACAAAATAAACTATCATGTTGAGGCCACAATACAACGATACCACAAAATACATCGATCATGTTGAGGCTTCTACACTAATATCACAAAATATAACATCAACAATAGCCTTTGAGCAATCATTTATACCCTGAATTCGCATCAACACCTACAAAACAAATATATAGCAAATGGATATAAAATATAGAAAATAGTAGTTATATTACCAATCAACAAACTAAATAAAAGGCTAAGATGTATTCGAAATGTATGTACATGCTTATGCACATAAATCAACACAATCACAATTAGAAAGTAAAACATATATTTAACATGAGCATTTAATAAGAAATTATAAGAATGAAATGCGAATGCAAAATGTTGCTAAAACCCCGGAACACAAATCACAAACCCTGATTCACAAACCCTTTTTCACAAATCACAAACACAATTACGAATCACAAATACAATTATATCTCAAGGGTAAAGGTGGAACTTAGTATCTCACAAAGGTTTTATAAAAGGTGGGTTATGCCCAACCTACAATCAACGTACTCTCGGTACGACGAATATCAAAGGTTCGATTCTTATGTGCTACTAACACACTGAGCTGTCAAGTCGCTCCCTGCGTAGGTTTTGTAATATCCCGGAAAAAAAAATTCCAATGAAAAGGAAAATTTTGAAAAAAAAAAATTTAATGTAGTACGAGATTTTGTTTTTACGATTTAACGTCAAACCTTTGAACCAATTATTGGTTCCATTTCTTATATCTAATTGGCCAAAAATTTTTATAAGGCAATTATAAGCCTTTCAATTATTTTCTATAAATTATTTTTTCTGCCATTAAATC
>MKEJ01038861.1:0-28331 GCA_001753735.1 Embelia ribes
TTGTGTTTGCTTAAGGGTCAACAACTACTACATTAAACATCTACCCAATAAGTATAATTGTACATAATTGGCTTTCGATTTGTAATTTTATATTTTTTTAAGTAAAAAAGGGAAAATATTTATTTGGTGCACTAAAAAAACATTTACTTATTTATTTTTTCAAGACATAAAAATATGTTTTTGTCAAGACATAAAAATATGTTTTCGTAGGAGTAAACATTTTGATCATTGTTCCCCAAAAATATAATTCTTTTGTATTCTATAGTATAACTGACTATTTTTTCACAACTCCTAATACAAAAAATATATTTTTTTAACTTTTACCGAATACACATGCACTGCTTATGAGTATTAAAAAAAAAAAAAAATTTATATATATATAAGATACAACCCAATGAGCCTAACATGAGATTTGTAAAAGGCATTCACTTATCTAAAATATACAATTTGAAAAATCAATTTCTTTTTTGTTTTTCTCCCCTCTATAAAATATCAATTTTAGAAACTCCACACAATAGCCTTTCAAAACAAAATCTAAAAAATATGTACATGTTATATGCATATTGCATGCATGTTTTGGCGAAGGAGATAATCGGCACTGATAAGAACAGAGATATTTAAAAAGGAAAAAGAAATTATTTTTTTAATTCCAGAAATGAGTAATAGTAGATTTCTGACCAGAGAACTTTGCTAAAAAATATTTTAAATTTCAGACATCAGTAAAGAGAAATAACGATGTGAAACATTTCAATTTTAAGAGCATTCCCACCGGTCTATCGCATCTAATTTGTACATATCACTTTTTAAGAACTCATTTGTTATATTAAAAATTTATATTTTAAAAATTGCACACATCAATCTTTCTATAAATTTTGTAAAAACAAAATTATAATAATTATATATCATATAATAAAATACAAAATTATGTTTCTCGAATCTTAACTAAGTTTCATAATTTTTGTAAAAAAAATTATTTTCCTGATATAGAAGTTGTGAATAGTAGATTTACTCGTTGAGAAATCTACTCTAATATTTCTGAAAAAATTTCATATTTCTCTTTTTTAAATTTCTCAAATGAGTAATCGGAGAATGATTGATTCAGAAAGAGTGGTAGGAATGTATAAAATTTCTCATCTAATAATTGAACCGTGATTGAACCGGTTATAATTAAATAATATTATTTAATTTTAATATACTATATTAAACAATATAAAAAATTAATAATAATATAATATGATTAATATCACATAATTTCATAGTATTGAAAAATAAAGTTCACTTACAAATGTCATAACTTAACATATAATACGATTTTTTGGCCGGTTTTGACATGTGTATGGCCTGTTTTGAGGGTCTTTTTGACCGGCCTAGGAATCGGTTTCCGGTTGAACCGATCACCGGTCCGATTTTAACTCCCTTGGATAATCTTGGACAACATCCGGACCAACTCTGTCATATTTTCAAAACGCGGTATCTTTTAGAAGTGTGGGGACCATTGATGCAATTAACTCTTTCCATTCAACACCCTACCAAAGGTTCGACCATTAGCACATCTCATTTCCCCATCTCCGCCTCGGTTCGTGCCACGTCACCTCACAGCCGCCGCCGGCGATTCATCTTCTCACCGGTGAATTACTACTCTGCCCTTTCATCTGTTGTTTTTTGTTTCGAGATTATTTAGTTTTTGATTGGATCTCTATCATGTTATACCTAATTTTGATTCATTCTGATTCATTGGTACCTATCAACATATTTCTTGTTTTCAAATTGATTATTTTGTGAATTGTTGTGATTTTCTTTTATTTATTATTAGTATTGGATTAAATAGATGTGGGAATTTGGGTATGTCGAATATAATTGCGTCTTCATTGGTAAGGAGTGTCTAGTCTTGCAAAAATATATGCTAATACGAAAAATCGACGAACAAGAAACAAAGAGAGGGCAGAGATTTATTGACCCAGTTCGTCAATATGACTATGTCTGAGCGCCCCAGGCGAGGGTTTCACTGTACGAGAGATATGGTTACGATTGCAAGAAAGAGATGTATTTATGTTAGTGATGGAGTGAATAAATTTGTAAATTGTTGGAAAAACCCAGTTGGATCCGCGGCAGTGGGAACTGGTGGACACTATCTTCGGTTTCCACGGTCCCAACATTTGGAAGAGTGATAAAGGTTGTCTTCCCATACACTTTCTTAAACAAAACGTGGAAAAATAACAAAATAATATCGTATAAATAACATGATCCAATTCACTTATGTAGCAGCATAGTCTTGCGAAACAAAACACCCTCTAATGCACTTATGTAGCAGGTAATATTGTCCGTCTCTGAAAAGGAATTACTCAATTATTCTTTTGATTTACCTTCAAGTAGCTTCTCTTGTTTATTGAATATATTTGTTGGGGTGTTCAAAGCAACTTGGTCGATTGGTTTGTAAAGGCTTGAGGCGTAAAAAGACATCCTACGCAACGCTGACATGGCATCTAGGAAAAATGTGAGATATTCTCGTCTTGCTGTTGATGAAGACGATAACTATAGTGGCGGATACGACCCTAGATTCGACTACACTCCAAAGTCTTTTGATAAGGTGCCATGGAAGTCCATTCTGCTTGCATTTTTTCTGCTCGCCCTTGGGACCCTTCTTCTCTTCCTCGCCTACTTTGTGTTTACAGGTCACATGGAAGGCGAAAAGTCGCAAGCCTATGGCCTTCTAGGGCTCGGAATTCTTACCTTCCTTCCAGGTATGTTAACCAGATGTATGATAAATTGCTTAATTTGTTCTTCGGTTGTTTTGGATATGAATCACAAGTTTTAGCATGGACCGTTTACTTTGTGCCACTTCTATGTCTTTGATAAAATGTTTTCTTACTTTTACATACTTTCACATCAAAATGTGTTGTCCCTGTTTTTTCTTACTACCAGCTTGTTTGGCCTAAACCTCTATTGTTGGCAACTCTATCCTCATTGAATTGCAATAGAACTCTTAGATTGGAACTGTGTTACCAAAATCATTAATATCCCACCAAATCGCTTGGTACGTTATTCCGAAATGTGGTAAACCTCGGCTCCAAATTGAAACTTAGGGAACCAAGATCCGTTACAATTGTGTTCTTGAAATGTTTTTTTAAAAACTAATCCAATATAGGTGAGTAAGAATTTAATGTTCTTTCTATTATTAGATGCTTGAAAGAATCAAATTTCACATTCCAAAACAAGGACTTTGTGTCATGAAAAATTACCAGAGATTAAGTTATAGGCTTAATTAGATGTCGGCTTTCAAGAAATTTGATATAATTGCGTCATATATGCTACGATAACCTATAAAAGACTAACCTACTGTTCTGTATTTTGTAGCATGGGGCGTACTGAAATCTGCAACATAGTTTTGGAATCACTAAAATCTGAACCAAAAAAACTTTTTGGTTGCTTTGGCAGTTAATTTAGTTTCCTAGATTAGTTGTATGACCCTACCGGTTACATTCATTGCTTGCATGAGCTAGTTTTTCAGTGACTATTACATGTTTGTTGTATTCCTAGCTTTGTCCTCAGACTGAAATGGTATGGTAATTCGATGCAGGGTTTTATGAGACACGTATAGCGTATTATTCATGGAGGGGTGCCCAAGGCTATCGATTTTCTTCCATCCCTGATTACTGACGTCTGATCAACCACTGGTTTGAGACAATGTGGCACCCATACCTCGTATGCGTCTGTCCATTGAGGATGTTGTATATCACATTTCTTGCGTACTCAAAAAGAGCCATTATATATAACCACTGTCTCCGTGTGTTCATGTCGTTTTCCTTTTTCTTTTTTTCTCCTGATGTAATGGATATGTTCCCACATTTTGTTTGCTCGTTAGATTTTATTAATTGATCTGCATTATGGTTTTGCATTCTGTTTTAACCTTTTCGAAGCTTCCACGCCCAATTACTAATCTTAGAAACTCCATTTTCGATAGAGACAGGCTTTTGGGATCAAATTGTTAACACTTTTACATAATTTATGCTCACATCATTAGAAGTTCTATACCCCATTACAGGCATTTTTAAAGTACGAACATTTTTTTTCTATTAAAGATGGGATTAATTATATCAATAAATTTCACATAAGCGGCGGATCCATAATTTTTTGCTCATGGGCTTAGTTCAATTGTTTGCAAATTTAACTCTAAATATTCAAAATCTAGGAGATTGGTGCGACGTGAAATATTTCAATTCTCTTTTACCTATCCAATAAAATTTCGGTGGTCAGATTGGTCACGGCTACACCATCCCCTTCAGCCCGCCAATATACACCACTCACTGTACATCCTTTCATGGAAAAAAAAGGGGGTTAAAAGTATGGGAAAAACACCCAAGACACTATGGTGATGAGTCTACCAGTCGCATTTGTATATTTGTTATTGATCAAACTACACACAAACATTACCATTAGTAGCTAAATCCTAACTATTGCTATATACAGAATATTTATTACTAGTTTTGGAACTATGTTTGTGCGACGATCATCAAACCTCAGAAGCGTTGAGGAGAGGGTTGCATCTATCACTGCTGCTATCGGAATATTGAATGGGCATTAAAGCTGGATCTCGATATGCAGTGACTAACTTGTCGAGAAACTCGCCCATAGCAGGATCATTTTGATCACTTCTGTCTTTATTTATCAAACACTGCACAACAAATAGATTTGTTCAGGTGCATCTAATGAAGAAGAGTAGGAAAAGGGGAAAACATGTGTAAATTAAAAACATGTTAGATGTGCAAATCAGTAAGGATATATGTACGGACGGTGATGTACAGAAACTGTACAAACTCTCATATGGTCATATCTTGCGCGTATCTCTTCCTTAAAAGCAAAATCAATGCTTAAGATGTTGCCACATAAGAGACAATACACTTTCATCGCGTAATTGCTGAATGCTGATACATGAATTGTTTTCCTATGCAAATATACCTCAGCAGGGTAAGCCTTGAAAATCGGTAGAAATCGTTTGCGGCAATAGTCGTTGAAGAGAAGCGTAAGAACTAGAGGAAGAACGCTCAAGCTGGAAGCCAAAGGAAGTTCCTTCAGACCAAATGTTCCGATGGCAATCGTATGCATCAATAGCAAAGAAAATATCGTCGAATTGTAGATTATTGGCCAAAAAGTTCCACCAGTGTCGAACTTGGGTGCATAAACATTTAATAGCTGCAGGAGAAAATACGATAAACATCGTTACAACACCAATCATAAAACCTACATCTGCGTTACACTAAACGTTAATAAATATTAGGCTTAGTCAAACCTGGTTACGGTAGATGATATAACCTAGGCAGTAGTAAACCAAGATGAATGGCAGAATTAGGGGGGCAAGGAAAAAGTACGTAACCCCAACAAGTCCAAAAAAGACAATTCTGGGAATTTCACTATGATATGGAACTGAAGGCGCCTCAAAATCATCATCTTCCTTCCTTCTGAATATCATTTTAACAGAATTTATGATGAGAGGAAACAGCCGAAAAAGTTCAGAAGACGTGCTGGTCCATCCAGATGTCACGACATAAGCAATAAAGAAGGTCGTCTGCAACATGACCAAGCATCAGCCTCGAGGGCTCAGTAGTTCAAAAAAGCTTAGGATATGTGATCGTGGTTCGGAAAACTGTTTTACCTCAAAACCAAAAACAAAACAATCCGGTTTATAAACCTAGTACCCTACAAAAGGGTTTTTTTTTTTTTTTTCCTTGGTAAAAAAGGACTGCTAGATTATTTTATAAAAATAAAGAAGGATCAAATTTTACCTGCGCTGGAACAGCTGCAGCTAATATCCAAGGAATTTTCTTAATCTCAAGGATGATCTTGACGAGGTACAGAGCTGATCCGGACAGTACATTCGCAAAGAATATGTTCCATATTGTGAACCACAACATCTTAACACACGCACTTTTTACTATCTGACTTAATGAAATATACCCTTGAATCGAAGACAGCATTATCATAATGGGTGGCACAAACGATAAAAACATCTGCAGAATGAGACTAGGGAGGTACCCGGTAACCAACTCGGAGACTACTTTCCTGTATATTACATAAGATCTTATTTTAGTGAACTTCTTCAATAAAACCCAAATGTTCAAATATGTACGCGTTATAATTATTTGAGGATTCTCAATAATCATCAATGAAAAAATGTAAGGTCATAAATATAGTCATCGTTACGTTTTAGATCGGAAGAGAGATATAAACACAGTTTGATATGCTTCAAGGACAAAACTCCAAATTTATCACACAGCATTAAGACATATACATATATATACATAATAAATGATAATAAGAGGAGAGCATACTAAGTACATGCAAAATATTAAATGTATTAAAGCCTAATTGCGGTACTGTACATTGGCAAAACGTGAATGGGGAAAAGACTGATAGTATTAGCTTACATTTTCAGTATCCGTTGCAGAAAAGGTAAATAAGTCTCCAATTGGTCGAGATTAGTAAGGCCTTGCACTAGAACAACTGGAATGAAGAACAAAACCGTAAGAACAATACATGCAGAAACAACAATGACCTTGCTGATCCAACGTCTCAAAAACGATGCAGAAAAGAAGGGCCAATAAACATCTTGCGGCTCAGGAGCTGGCTCAGTAATCCACTGAGTTGGATTAACCCCTTGTTGTATGTGCCAAGCTTCTGCAGCACCATAGCGAGACTTGAAAGAAACAAAGGCAGCTGGCACTTCCTATTCAATCACAAAAACGAATTAAGAAAAGGACCCGCAAGTTAATGAACAACAATTCTAACAAAAACACCAATGAGCAATGCATACCCCTTCAGATATTAACGAATTTGCGTCAAACTTCAAATAAAAAATGAAAATTACCTCTACTTTTCTTTTATCTTTGGATACAAAATAAGTACGCACGTTCACAGAGAGAGACACAAACATAGCTATGCTATCATATAGCCCTTTCCAAACGGAAGTCATAGAAGTAAAGATGATGATGTAGGGTCTGACTGATCACCTTTCCCGCAAGTGAAGATTGCTCTAATCGAACGTTATCTTCTAAATCTTGAAGCTTCTTTTCATGTTGATCTAGACAATCACCCTTGTTTCTGGACTTCAAGTGAAGAAGCCTTCTGGACAATTTATCTGCATCACTCTATACACAGACACATTATTATCAAATACTTATCATTAATACAAAAGCGAGTTTAAATACAAGCATCGAAAATGCATTAAATGTGAAGGTCCATGGTATAGATGATAATTATCCACAGGTATTTCACTTTGAATAAGACCGAGGACACTTAAAACATGTGAAAAGATGTTTATCCAAGAAAAGTTGTGTTTTTTAGAGTTCAGGAAGCTTTAGTTAGAAAAATATATGGTTAAGAATATTTGAAACAAAACACGTGTGATATTCACAACATTGCAGGAAAGAACCTAAATTTTCCAAATAAGAATAATTCATGTGCATGTATCATTGTAGATGGTGTTAAGCAAATTCCAGAACTAAATTGAAAATTTCAAAGATTTACGTTAAGCATAATCAAAACACGATATTGCAAGGCATGGAATATTTTGCACAGCTAGAAAGCAGTAAAAATGGCAACCCCACATCCCAAATAGTGATCAAAAGATTGTTCCGGAAGTTTCACACCAACAAGTAGAGACAAGAAGAGATGGTAGTCTTCCAAATTTTGGTAAGCAAAATGTCAAGATGCGGCAATGGTATCTTCTACTAATGAGCCACATAATACATGTTTTATTCTCAGCGAGTAAATAATTGCAACAGAAGAAAAATATATTACTGCACCAAGTGTGCGTAATGCTTACAATTAGGCCTCGAAGTCGATTTGTCCGACGAATAACGGCATGGGAGAGATATGTCGAAGGATGATACTCTGTGAAAAACCTGTCTATACTTTCAGAGAAGCTGCCACTTGGTGAGGCTGGAATGCTTCTTAATATTACAGTAAACTGATTTGGTTGAGGTTTTGAAGCATAGAAACAGGCAATCCTTTTTAATGAAACATATTTATATTCCTGGGCATGTGTAACATATATCAGATGCAGTTTTATATTTGCATTGCCACTCATGTGGCCATTGACAAACCAGCAATGGAAGAGGTATATCATTAATTACTTACAGAAAGAAGAAGATAGCAGACGAAAGCAGTGAAAACATAAACTGCACATAAATGAATCCATAACCTGAGGGAAAAACCAAAATCATTATTAGGGCTGCACTTACATTATTGGCTAAACATACAAAAAACATTGACAAGGGGCAAAAGAAAACGGCTCCACACATATGTTAAAAAACCTGTTTGATCCATTATCGACGTTTGAGATGCTGAAAGAATCCAATGATTTGTTGGACAACTCAGAGAAATTCAGCTGATTCCCCGAATAATTAACGGGAAGAAGGATAAAAACTCCAATCACCACGGCAAAGGTGAAAACTTTCAAGCTGCAAAGTAAAAATCAACTATTAGGTCAAAAACGACTTTACATGTATTTACATATAAGTTGTCTTCAAATTTTGGCCTCACCTAAAGACAAATATGCGCATGAAAACTACACCATCCAAGCCAGAAATTGACAACAGTTCATCTTCTGAGAGCTGCCATGCTCTTTTCACCCAACCAGCAGTGGGTAATAACCTCTCAATATCAAAAAGATTTCTCTGCAGAGATCTTTCGTCCTTAACCCACCGTGGTTTATAAACAATGGCATAGCTTGGTTGCTTCCTCAGAATAGAGTATAGGACAAAGAATAGCAAGCAAAGGCTCAGGTTGATTCCAACAGAAGTTAATAAAGCAGAGAGAATCATCCTTGAAACTGAGTATCATTCTACGCTCACATCAGAACTAAAGCTGTTCAAATTGCATATTTTTGGATGAAGCTCAGACACTCACTTATCTGGGAGTCAGCTAACCTGTTAATATATTGTTAATTTTAGCCCTGCTGTTAAAAGAATTTATGAATAACAACAGTATGATAAACTGAAAATAACAAATTGGAATATTCTTTTCTTTTACAACGCTATTACACATGAAATATTGGAATTTAAATAAACTTTGTATATCAGATGAAACCACAGTTTTACCATGTCCCCTTATGAAGTTGTTTCTAATCTGAACTGGCAATGGACTCCCAATAGGCAACGTCTACTCACTACGCCCTGATGGAAGATGCAATCTGGGCGTCTAGTCGAGCCTTTGTAGCATGTTACCTTCTCTGACTATATGACTATGGTTGTGTGCAAAAGGTGAAGTGATTTGAATTTTTCCAGAATAATAAAAATGGTTGAAAAATAATCCTTTTAATAACCATGCAAGGGGGTGTTACTTCAGCCATAACGTCACTATTAATATGACATAATGACTGACTTGTAACTTCAGGTAGTGGGAAAGTTATAGCATGGAAGACACTCAGAAAATCCAAGGGGCATCTGGACTTTATTGCAACTTCTAAAACTTCTAGGATTTTTTCGTAATTTTAGAAAGTATTTAATTAAAAATAATTGGTCCGAACCACACGTGTGCACCCAACCGAACCTAGACCTCAAACCCTGACCCGGCCCCAGATAAAGACGAGGACGCGTCTAAGGAACCATGCGTAACTAGCTATCGAGCCCAGGCCCCGAGCCCGAGCCGTGCCTGAACCGGCTGGCGCACGTGTTATTATACATATGTCACATTAGATTACACCTCTAATAGTACATGTTATTGTACATATACAATATAAAAAGCCTTTGTTTAGTCGATGCAAGATAATACAAAAGACTTGGATATCTCACATTAATCTCCTTTAAACATCTCACTCACTTTGAAGCCAATTTTCATTAATGACAATATAATATATCATTTCGAAACTTGTATTATGACTTTTAAAACCCACCCAATAATGGGTAAAAAATATTATGTGTGCTCCACGTAAAATGACTCAAAATTGGCTCCAATCTCATAAAAATCACATATAAACTGTACATTTTCCCAACATATATATATATATATGCTTCATGTATATGTAAACAATCTCATATTCTAATTTATGAAAAACAATTCACATACCAAAAATCAGAAACTATACAAACATTTTACGGTTAGATCTTGAACGTTGGTCTAATTCATGAAAAATATTTATTTTCTATCGCTTTTTTCCATGAAAAATCCTCGAACCAAAATAAGCTATAATTTAACTTCCCTTCCAAACACTCCGGCTCGATAAATGAGATTAATGTTTACAGTAAAAATATAATCGAACCCCAAACAGAAAAAAAAGAAAAAAGAAAGAAAGAAAAAAGATTACACTAAAATTTAATGTGATTAATAAAACATAATAATTAACCTGATTTTACCATCTGGTAGAGCGATGAGAGAGAACCTAGAAGAAGAGCTATTTTGATAACAATTAAAAACAAACAGAGATATGCTTTATTGGTAAGAAAGCAAATCCACCGAGATTGTGAAATACCAATATTACCCTTAACCGGTTAGTTTTTAAATCGGTTTTTGTTTGCGCGGGTTTGCGTAAAGTGGGCTACCCATTTCCATTGGGCCGGAAGAGTCCGTTTTAGCTCAGTTTTTTAAATGCTTACTCTGTTGACAAATTAATGTAGGCTAAACTTTTTTAATAAATTTTAAAATATAATAATTTAATGTAATAAAAAAATTAAACTTATTCTCATTTTATTTCAAAAACATAAATTTGATATCTTTATTATAATTAAATATTAAATTATTATATTCTAAAGTATTCTAACAAAACGTGTGTAATAATTTGTGTACGAAATGAACTGTATTCCGCAAGAAGTTGCAGCAGTTGTATTTCTTATGGAAAAAAAAATACAAACTTGAATTAAAAATAATATTTCACTTGATAATTTTCATTCTTTTCTTATTGTTTTAATTTAAACTAAGGGCAGATGGCGAAAGGCTACGGTCCTCCAAACCCCTAAAAATTTAGTGAAATGTGAAGCATGCTGAGATATTCTTATTTTTTTCACTTGGTTATACAAATTTGTTATTATTATTATTATTACTACTATTATATAAAGTAAAAATGGAGAATGGGTGAATGGCATTCTATCTGCACAAGTAGGGAAGAGCAAAAATTCGGGTACCCAATCCGAGTTACCTTAAATTCAGGTTCGAGTTTTATTTTTTAAAAATTCTAGTAATTCAGAAATTCGGGTAATTACCCTAATAAAACGACTTTGTTTTATCCTCTCTCTCTCTGTATATATATTATAAGAAAATAATGTCATTTTATGTATATAATTCATGTTCAGTTTGGGTAATTCGGATTTGGGTTATAGCCTAAATCATATTCGGTTTAGGTTTGGATTTATTATTTATAATTCAGATAATTCGAGTTCTGATAATTTAATATTATTTTTGGGTAATTCGGATTCCATATTGTTTTCTGGTAATTCGGATCGGGTATTTCCCGAATCATCTGAATCACCTGAATACTCACCCCTATCCACGAGCATTACTATAAAAATCCTCCTCCCTATGGAATATTCGTATTATGATGTAATTCCCGACACATGTTAAGCCACACGTCACCACAACATATTGAAATGCATCGACACAAAGCTAGCCCAAACCACGACTAATTTGTTTGTTTGATAGTTGGTTACTACAACCTTTTGAGTTAAGTTTTTATACGCTGTCGGTATACGAATTGGTACAAAAATAGTGTTATAGATACACATACAACACACGTGCAATATGCATAAACTACCCAATATGCCTATATATCATGCATCGACAGACCGCATTGCATAGAAACTTTAATCTTAACTTTTTCTATCTCCAATAGAAATTGTTTGATGGGCTTATCTGTAATGTTCGTAAAAAAAGGGTAATTTATGACACTGGCACAAATGTTAGGGATGTAACTGTAGTTTTTTAACCCAATAATATCGCTTTCAGAATGACCCGCTCGGTTGGCGAAAAAAGCTTTTGTTTTGTCGTTTAAAAAGCACGCATTTTTATTACTTTTATTATTTATTTCGACACAAAAAAAATTAAATATTATCCATCGCCTAGTTCTGCAATCTCCGGCGAGATTCCGATCTCGATCGCCTCCAGGTCCAACTCTCTCTCTCTCTCTATATATATATGTATGTATGTATGTATGTATGTATCTATCTATCTATCTATATTCATCTTGTTTTGTCTATTATTATTCATCAGAATAGTAAGAGCATTCACACCAGTTTCTCTATATAGATTTTCCCTTACTCAAATTGAAAGGGAAAGTAGAAAATGGAGAGAAATTACGTAAATATAGTCTTTTTATTTTCAGAAAAACTTTCCCAAAAGAAAATATTACTACTTACCGTTTATCTATGAAAAAATAATTTTTTTCCCACCAAAATATAAAATACACACCTATATATTCGGAAAATATTTTTTAAAATTTTTATATTTATATACTATTAAATTAATTGTGTAAAAAGTTAATTTTAGAAAGACTGAAAATTGTTAATTTATATTTTGAAGGAAAAATGGGTTTCTAGAAAGTGAGATTTAGAATTTCAATGAGAAAGGTAGGTGTGAATGCTCTTAGAATTAGGCCAATTGATTCGATAAATTGATTTTGTAGTTGACTAGGCAAATTATATCATGTTAGTATTCCCACTATTATTTCTCAAAATAAAGTTTCTATAAATTTAAAATTTTACTCTCTCACCTTTATAGAGCATTCACATCAGTTTAATTGATAGTTTATAAATTGATAGCTTCTCTGTAGAAAGTCATTTCTCTTACAGCAATTTGATAGTTTATAAATTGTACACATTAGTCCTCAGCAATTTGTTAAAAAAAATTAGAATAACGGTATACAAAATAAAATATAAAAATATGTTTACCCTGTTTGTGATTAAGATTTTATAGTTTTGGTATAAAAAAAGAACTTTCTGATAGAGAATTATGAATATTACATTTTTCCAGTGAGAAAATTCTCCTGCTATTTTAGAAAGAGAAATACTGCAGTGGAACATTTCTGTTCAAGCATTTTTCATTTGAGAAATTAAGTGAGAGAAATCAGGTTAGAAAAACTGTACTGGTGTGAATGCTCTATATTGATCCTATAGTTGATTGGGCAAAAGATCAATACTTCCCTTGTGGGTTGATGTGATTAAAATTTGATATTAGCAGAATTGTATTGGGCCAATTTTGTTTCGGAGAGATGAGCGAGTTGTTTGAAGGGTTTGAGCGCCGGTACTGCGAGCTCTCCGCAAGCTTGACCAAGAAATTGACTTCTGCTGGTCTCCTGGATGGAGGTGAGAGAAACTTTAAATATTTTGTATATTGGGTACCTATTAATTTTAGTAGAAATCCACTAAATGTTAAGCATATGTGGGGGATTCACACTGGTGCTCCTAATCGAGATCATCATCATTGTCATTGAATCCTTAAATCCCATAAAATTGGGGTTGACTAAATGTAACTATAATAAGAAATCTTGTCAAGTCGTTAACGTGAAATTTTGATGCCATTTATTCCTATTTAAAACAACTTGGCTCATCTAATTGAGACGCTAAAATAAATTTTAGAGTTCATTTTAGAGATTTTAGTTTTAGGAACTCTCCACCAGTGTATCTAATGCCCCCTTAATCTCTTAAAAAAGGGAGGTTTGGTAAGGTGATTGTGTTTTTTTTTTCCTTGTTTGGAAGGTGGTTGTGATCCCTTGAACTAGGGGAATACTATTCATGAGTTCGATTTTAAAGTTTGGGGTATGTAGTGTGGTCAATCTCCATATCTCATCCTATAATTTAGAGTTTTGTGGTATGAGGATTAAAATTTACATATTGGAAATAGATAATCTGGGGTATGCCCTTATAGATGTTATAGTTGGAAAATATTTATGCACATGCAATTTATTGATGTTGTTGATGAACATTGCTGATGTGGATAAATCTGTACCAATTAAACTCCTAATGTCTTTGATAGGAGGTGAGAGAGAATTTAAACATTTTAGATCTTGGGCATTTGTTAACTTTAGTTTATGATTAATTTGGATATGCATTTTATTGATGTGGTAGTGAACATTGCTGATATAGTGATATGGATGAATGATGAATCATACGATAAAAATCTCCTAATGTTTTTGAGAGAACTAAGGTGGGGATTATGGTTACGTTTTTGGGTGGTTGCAAATTGTAAGCTCAGCATTTTGGCTGCAGTGTGTTTGAACTTTAAACTCTGAGAGTTGAAGCTCAGTTGGGTTTTCTTTTTTAGCCTGTAAGAATTTGAAGTGTTTAGCTGGGCGCCACAAATTTTTTCCCAGTTTCAGAACGGCTTATTTGCTTAATAACTTCAATCAAAGAGGACGATATTCCTAGAGAAGCACAACCGTGTGTAGCAATTTGAAATATATGAATGTCACTTGGCAGTTAAATAGTTTAGGAATAATTGGCAGGGTGAATCATGATAAGCCATACCCTTTCTAGACACATGAGAATCCTATAGGGTTTAACCTAACCCTAATGGGGAAAGATCTTGCTTACAAGTTCCTCAAATGAGAGTAGCAGAAGCAAATACAGCTGGCACTGTAGGGTGCACCACAGCAGCTTAGGCTGTGTACCTGATAAAGAGGCTTGAGCTCGAGCTACTGATGTTATTGCAGCATAAGCTTTACTGTGTATTAGACATTACTTATCAATACTTGCAATTTTATTTTTCGCGGTCGATTAGGCATGAACCTCAGGACATCAGTGTCATTAGTTTACTTTCACTTTGATTTGCAGAGCAAAAGAAGCAAAAAGTTTCTGAAGTAAAGACTGGATTGGATGAAGCAGAATCTTTGGTATGGTACCAAGCTTTCTCTTGTTGTGTCGATGTTTTCTGTTTCCAAAACATAGGTTATAAAGGTGACCCTTGTTTTTGGTTTAGATTCGGAAAATGGACCTAGAGGCAAGAAGTTTGCAGCCAAATGTGAAGGCTGTACTTCTCGCTAAGTTGCGGGAATATAAATCTGATTTGAACAACTTGAAGTCCGAAGTTAAACGAATTACATCAACAAACTTGAATGCAGATGCTCGGGATGCATTATTGGAATCTGGAATGGCTGATGCGCTAACGGTATTTTAGGACTGATATAGCCATTGTGACTCTTGCTCTTGCTTCTGATTGCTTGATAATTTATTTTCTTCAGTGTATATCAATTTGTTAAGCAATTCATTTGTGAACTAGTAATTCTTTTTCTTTACGGTTACATGAAAATTGTTATTTTATAGGAGCTGGCTGTTGTTTATACGACATTTGAATATTATAGTTGCTCTATGTTCAGCCTCTTCTGAAATTAATATTGGTGATGTTTAAAACCTTGACTTGAATATTTCTGTAGGTTAGAGAAATGCACGACTCTATTGCGACTTTACATGAAGTTGTCATTTTATATCAACTTCTGTACTTACTTAAATTTGAACCAGGATCTGCATATTCAAAATGAAAAAAACCTGCAAAATGGGTTTCTCCAAATTACTCTATTTTTAATTCTGTATATATCATTTCAGATTTTCCTAGTTCTTTTGACATACCACTATCTTGTTTGATTATTGAATTGCTCACATATGTAAACTATCTGTATGTATGAATGCGGAAGGTATCTGCTGATCAGAAGGCAAGGTTGATGATGTCTACTGAAAGATTAGGCAAGTCAAGTGACCGAATTAGGGAAGGCAGAAGGACCATGCTGGAGACAGAGGAGCTCGGCGTTTCAATTCTTCAAGATTTGCATCAACAACGTCAGTCTCTATTACATGCCAATGACACGGTAACTATTGAAATTTCCCGCATTAGATTCAAAATGCTTTAAACGTATCCTGTGTTTTTTCTGACTATTTTCTGAGTTCCTTGAAATGGATTCGAACTATTTTCAGCTTCCAGTTATTGTTGGGTCCGATTCTTCATTTCTAAGCAATAATTATTTTAAATCCCAACACAGTACTGAATTTACGTGATTCATTATATGCTTTGTATTATTTTGCAGCTTCATGGTGTGGACGACAACATTGGAAGGAGCAAGAGAATTTTAACTAACATGTCGAGGAGGATGAGCAAGAACAAGTGGATTATCGGCTCCATCATTGCAGTCCTCGTTCTCGCTATCATCATTATCTTGTACTTCAAACTCGTGAAATAGTCGGGATATTCTTGTGATTTGTGTGTGCTTTGAAGAAACAAGACAACTTTTTTAGATCTTCCCCTTCTTTTATTTTTGTTACTATTTCTTCAATTTCGCTTGTGTTTTTGACAGAATTGATCATTCGAAGGCCTCTTGTGCCACCCTATATTTATCTGTGCTCCTTCTTAGTGTCGTACTGCTACGAGGGTCTTTTGGAACAAAGATTGTTTGAGTGATGCGTATTTGACAAAACTTTATAATTTGTAAGTGAAAATATGAGCATTGCAATTTGATTACGTTCACGAATACTCTCATATCACATATTAGGTTGGTAGATGTTCTTATACTATTCATATTTTGCTATTTTATAAACTAATAGCAAACTATGTTAAGTATTAGTCTCTAATGTAAGAAAGGTACAAATTCCATTGGGAGTGTTGGGACTCTAATTCCAAGTCAATTATTGATAATGATGTTATCTTTATTTAGAACAATAATCAGCAACAAATGGGGATGTAGCTCAAATGGTAGAGCGCTCGCTTTGCATGCGAGAGGCACGGGGTTCGATCCCCCGCATCTCCATATTTTAATAATTTTGAATCGAAAGTGCTTTCTATTTTTATTCCAAGAAGAAATTGATGAAGAAAATAGTTTGTAATTACAATTGACCATCTTTGTGTTCGTCTTCTACAAAAGTTTAAAAACCTTTTAAACGACGACCATGAATTGTCTGAACCAATGCCTCTGTATATTCTTCGTCTATTTTAGCTTCGCGTTCACCACCAACACGTCTATTTTAGCTTCACGTTCACCACCAACACTGCAACACGTTAAGGACCCAGAGCATATGGAACAAAAACGTTGAATAAATTTCATTCGAACGCAAGTTTATTGCAAAAAAACTAGTATATTTTGGATACATTAGATGATGATAGCACGAATGGTAGAATGGACTTCGAGGTCTTTTGTTTTGAGCCTCCTCTTTCAAGTTAGAGTTGATTGCATAACGATTTAGGAAAATGAAATTATTAAAAAAATGGTGGAGACTTGAGAGCTTGCATAGCCTACAAAACGAGTCTGAAACACTGCACCATGTTCGCGAAGTTCTAAAAGTTACCAAATTAGCCGGTTAACATAGAAATATAAGCAACTTCTGTGAAGCACCCAGGCAGGTGCACAAAATTATTTTATATTACATAAATACAACCACACCAACAAAAATAGACAACAGCCCTCCAACGGGCGTTCATTAGCCCAAGAAACAAAAACAATTTATGTTGTGCGAATTAAGTTTCTCCAACGATAGTGCAAAAAACTAATTAATCTCACAAAAATAACCAAGACCAGCAAAGTGATACAACATCCCTTCCAACAAGCTTTATAAGCCACACGTGACTATAAGAGAAACTTTAATTCTAGGGTGACCGCTGAAGTGAAAGTCCCTCGTACCTGAACAAGGTTTTGTTTGGCTGCAGCTTTTAATCTCAAGTTTTTCTGCTCTTTTACTCAATTACAAGGCTGCATTTGACTGCATTGTGTTTGCCTAAATAAGCTGAAAGTTTTAAGTTGAACCATCCAACTTCCTTTAGGCAGGAAAAAAACTAGCTTATTTGCTTAAAAGCTGCAACCAAACAAACCCTAAATTCAGTTTAAGCAGAGTATGGGATCCTCAAGGCCATTCTTTGGGCAAGCCAAGGTTTTAGTTGATCTGAGTCTATAAAGGTATGTGCTACAAACTGCTCTGCTTCTTCATCTATCAGCTCCCTCGCCCATGTTACACGCTTCGATGGGCAACAACCAGCTCCACAACACCTGCAGTTATTATTTATATCATCCAAATTAATTAAGCTCTACAGAAGAATAACTTCAAAGATTACATGTCAGCTCACATAATTCTTGACATTACAAACACGGAGACAATTCCCAAGTGACACAGTATCTTAATGAAAATGATTCTCGGGATATAACCACATAGGTGCTTATACAAATTTTGTACATGATTTATTGTATGTGTATCATTACTCACACCCAAATATGTAGAAATCATATCACCCAGCAATCTCTTTATGAAAACCCTACATAATGAATATTAATAAATGAATTTTCATGTGTGACCTGGATTCTACTATTACAAAATCATTATTTGAGATAAAGATACCTGTACTCATAAAAGCATGCGGTTCTTTCGTTCTCAGCTTTGCCCCAGTTATTCCAACCATCATGTCTGATACATGCATCCATCCATGTATACGCAAAAACTACCCTTCCAAACGGTCCCCATGGCCTGCCAAGATAGGAGTAGGATTTCTCTCCATTCCCAGTGATCACACATCTGTGTTCATATTTCACAACACAACAGGTCAAGGAATTAATAAAGAAAAATAAATAGGGAAAAAACAGATTTATCTGATTTCGGAATAGGATAGCCCTAATAAAACTTCCAAGTTATTTCAAGCTTTACAATTAAGTCTGAACAATTATCAATGATGTATTACCACTCTTCTACTTATGCATGCTACACCTGAGATTAAATCTTCAAACAAATTAGGCCCAACCATTGTAGGCCGCAGATACAGAACACTTCCTCTCAAAACTAGAGCTAGTTTAAAATGTCATTGGATGAGTGCGCCATGATAAGACTCACGAATGTGAAATACTTAACGTTGAAAAAACCTAGGTTCAAACGATCAACGTAAAATTGAACTTCAATAAATGCCAAGGGCATTAGACACCTTAAGAAAACATAGCCAGTCGTCTCTTGAGAAGATTTTCTGCTCTGAGCTGTAATGAATCCAGCTGATTTGCAATGAATATGGCAATGCTCCAAGAGAGCAGTGCTATTCCCAAAAATGAAGTCGACGCTTCCTTCAATATAGCAGTTTCTTAGATATTGTCTTCCATAATGCAAATAAAGAGTGTCCTGCAATAAGACACATTAGACTAAAGTTCTTCAAACAAAATCATACATCTTCATCAGTTACTCTTTATATTTTAGGGTGAACATGGAAAATTATCAGTAATGCGAACCTGCATATGTATCTTCCCTACATGTTGCCAGTGGCAATAGTTTTCAAATTTATGATTGAGAGTAGGTCCGGTCAATTGCCTTAAACTTAATAAATTGCTTCATCAATAATCAACTTCACATTTAGTCAAAGAATTCAAATTCATGTGAATTATTATTCAAAAGTTTCCTCTCTTAAAATATACTCATCACCAAAACTCAGTTTTCAATATGTCCAAAACTTGTGGTTTAATAAAGTTTTAAATGGTAAAATCTAAGGATGTATATGGACAGCCTAGTGCACAAAACTCCTGCATTATGGGGATTGAGAGGTCTAATATACGCAACCCCGGACGCTCTTAGATTCTGTAGTATAGGAGTTTTGTAGATGTAGGATGGCATGTATTTTGTTTTTCAAGCTTTTAGTTTGTCTTTTTTTATTATTATTACTTGGGTTAGCATTTGTCTCATTCACGCTAAGGATGTTATTTTCCAGGTTTTGGATTGGATTTAATCTTCTATAGTGTAATTGGTGTGCTAAAAAGTTATGAATTGTCTTTCTTGCTTTTTTGGTGATTTGTCAAAGTCATCGAAGAAGCACATCAGCGAAATTGACCAAGGTAAAAATTTCTCATACGGGATGTTTTCTTCAAACTTTTAAGACCTCACTTGCTTTATCCATTAAATCAGATGTGAAATAGCAACTTTTAATAATTGTGATATTGTGTGATGAGCAGAACTATCGGGCGTCCACAATGGAATTCAATTCACCTATAAAGAGCTAAGAATTGCCACCGACAATTTTAGTTCCATCAATAAAATTGGCGAGGGTGGTTTCGGCTCTGTGTATAAGGTAATCAATTAGTAGGCTTTTTCGTGTTCCTATCAGAACTTCTAATTGCTTATCATACACTGAAAGGGTGTTACGGGTTTTTTTTTTGACAATGTTTTTTTGTGAATAAAATTTGTAAATCGACAGGGAAGGCTTAAAAATGGAAAAGTAGCTGCTATAAAGGTTCTCTCAGCTGACTCAAAGCAAGGTGTAAATGAGTTTCTGACAGAGATTAAAGTTATTTCGGATGTAGTGCACAATAATTTAGTCAGGCTCTACGGCTGTTGTGCCGAAGGAGATCACCGGATTTTGGTTTACAACTACTGCGAGAATAACAGTCTCGCTCAAACCCTTATCGGTAACTTCAACACATTCTTCCTTTTCTTACTTCTTTTTTCTGTCCTTTTTGTTAGTCTATTCGGCTCGCTTGGTTAGAGCTTATAAGCTTAAGTTTTTCAGCTTTTTTGCTTAAATGTTGGACAATGTTTGGTTGCTTAGCTTTTAAGCTAAGTTTATTTACTGTTTTGACTTAAATAAGCTAGAAGTTTCAAGTTAGATGTATCCAGTTATTTTTTTAGGCTGAAATAAGCTAGTTTATTTGCTTAAAAATTGCAATCAAACTAACCATTTATAATGAAGTTTGTTAAAGTAAATACAGATAGATGAATTTTGATTTTTGTTGCTTGTTGGTTTTAAGGTGCTGGTCACAGTGGTATCCAATTCAATTGGCGAACACGAACTAAAATTTGCATTGGAGTAGCAAAGGGTCTGGCCTTTCTTCATGAAGAAGTGCGACCTCGTATTGTTCATCGCGATATCAAAGCCAGCAATATTCTCCTCGATAAAGATTTAAATCCCAAAATTGCAGATTTTGGCCTTGCAAAGCTCTTCCCTGCTAACGTGACTCATGTCAGTACCCGTGTGGCGGGGACAATGTAAGAGCTAATATAAACACAATACGTATACGGAAATATGTATCTATATATCTTGAGATAATATTCAACTTGGGTTTTGTATTCATGCTTGTTTGTTGCAGAGGTTACTTGGCACCGGAGTATGCAATCAGAGGGCAATTGACACGTAAGGCGGATATATACAGCTTTGGTGTTCTCCTCGTAGAAATTGTTAGCGGGAGATGCAACACAAATACACGTTTACCTCTTGATCAACAGTACCTTCTTGAAAGGGTACGGACTTGAAAAACTAAAAAGATGGTCATCAACTGCTCTTTTAATTTAAATGTTGATAAAACTTTTTTTTATTGCTTGCGCAGACATGGCAACTTTACGAGAGAAAGGAGCTTGTGGATTTGGTTGACATGTCATTACAAGGAGATTTTGATGCCGAACAAGCTTGTAGATTCTTCAAGATTGGTTTACTCTGCACCCAAGACTCTCCGAAGCTCAGACCATCCATGTCAACCGTGGTTAAGATGTTGACTGGTGAGATCAAAATTAATGAAGAGGATATTTCGAAACCGGCCTTGCTCTCCGATTTCCTGGATTTGAAGATCAAGACATCCCCAAAAAATAAACGGGATTCTGTAAGCAATTTGTACCACCACGTGTTGTCGAGCTCAGATGATCTCGAGAACTCGGACTATTCTTCTGGAGCATCAACTCGTCCAACCATGACTTTCACTGCAGTTTACGATCGCAGCGTGTAATTTTTTTTTTCTTATCTGCATTCTCAAGTCCCATGCGATGGCTTGAATTGTTTTGTTATATATTTTTTTGTAATTTCTTCTTCTTTTTTTTCCCTTTTGTTTTGGTTCTTTCAATTGTAAGAGTTTGGCTAAATTGGACATACATGTAAATGGGGAGTTGTATATTAGTAGGGTTTGTTCCCATCAAGGAGAGCGAAGTGATTATTATGTATGCTCTTATTTGTGATATATATATAAAGTTTGAATAGTTTTGCCTTGTTACATCAAGTCCTTAAGCATTGTTGCTAATGTGGCATGCGTATAGTGTCCGTCAATCGACAAACACGGGATGGGTCAAGGGTTGGATACTTCAACTTTTAAAATACATGAAGCCGGTGATGAAAGTGGTTCGTGTCAACAAATGAATTCTAATTATTATGTGCAGGCTACTTTCAAGGGTTGGTTTGATTGAGGTTTTTATAGAAATAAAATAGTTTATTTTTAATTGAGAACAAAAGCTAGACGTATCGATTTTAAAATTTATATCTTATTTAGATCAAAACAATATGCAAGTTTAGTTTAAAAGTTAAACAGTTAAATATTATCTATTTTTAAGTAAAAAATTTGATAAATTGGAATTTATAAGTTATAATAACCAAATAATTCCTCCAGTGTTAGTTTTACATGTCTTGATTCTTTGTTTGTAGAGAATGCATTGGTTCAAATCAAATGGCTTTCCTCCAATCTTACACCACTGTAACTACATTGTAATTCCAACAAAAGGAAGATAGCCTAGGGGAGAAAAACAAAACAAAATAATAATAATTTATCTCTATTTTAAAAGAGTGATTTATTTTATAATTTGAAAATATCCCTTTTACTATTATCAAATTACAATTATTTTAGTTGATAATTTGTTGCGTCCTTGTTTTAATGTTTATGCATAGTAGAGACAATAAAAAATGCAAAAATGATTATAATTTGGTGCCTTGCCGTACAAGTGCTCAAATCGAGTTATGTTTTGAAGAACTTGTAACAATGTTCAATTAATAAGAAAAACGACAGTTAAAATGTATTCGCCCCAGAAAAAAATGGTTGCCACTGATAAGAAATATATTGCCGCAAGTAATAAGTACAATGTATAGTATTATATATATATATATATATATATATATATATGTATATCTCATGTGATTAATATGATAAATAAAATTTATCTTAAAAGAAATACTAAAATATCTCTTTAAAATTCATTTTGCCTCTATTAATTCCTATCATTGATATATTATCATAAATATTAATTATTCCATATTTAAAATTTACTCCAAAAGTATCAAATTTCATTAACATTTAATATTTTCGAAATTAAATGTGTTATTTGCAAAATTTTGCATAAAAATGGAAGAAAATTTAAAGAAAAAATCTATAATGAACTCAAAGTGATGTAAGATTAGCTACGAATCAAGTAGCTCGTGAGCTGCTCGCAAGCCATTTGAGTTTAACCCGATAAAAGTTCGGCTCGAATGCTAAATGAGCCGAGTCGAGCTCGAGTCAGGAATTTTTTTTTTTGAGCCAAGCTTGAGCACCCCAAAGCTCGCCTCAGCTCTTGGCCACCCCTAATATAATCTGCCGTCCCATTTTAATAGTCTTTGTATTCTTTTTTAATCCGTCCCAATTTATAATATAGTTTCTATTTTAGAAAAATAATTGAAAAAATGCTTTACTAAAATACACTTATTTATTATAGTTACTTAATTATTTCATCCATATAAGTTTGTACAAAATGAGTAGTATTAATAAGGGATATAATAAAAAAATAGAGTAAAAGTATTTTGGATTTCAATAATATTAATTGATATTTCTTAATTATTGTAAAAAAAGAAATGAAATTATTAAAATGGGACATAAGGAGTAGGTGCTAACCAGTGGCTTAGGGCCAATTTAGGATTGTTTTTTTATTGTCTTTTTCTGTTTTTTTTTTTCATTGGAACATGTAGCCGTAGATATTTGGTAAATTCTAAAATACATATTTTGAGTAATTTATTTCTATCTTTTAATGGTACTTTTAGAAGCATGGTGCTTTGAATATGTGCTTATGACTTTTCTTTCATTAATTATCATAATAACATTAATTATATTTTTACATTTTGCATGCATATCTACTTTTATCTTTTTTAATAAAAAAATATCACTTTACTAAATATTATACTATTTATCAAACCAATTTTTAAAATTTATTTACCAAATATTAGAATTATATCATATTTTTAGAATCAACTTTTAAAAATAAATTTGAAAAACGAATTTTAAAAAGTATCAGCTAATTCCAAACTATTCCTTGATATTATGAATTTGATAATGGGCAATCTGAATGGTCAATGAGGAACGAACTTGACATTGAAATGTTTTAGGCGCATAATGATAGTGCCAAGGAAACAACAAACAGAATTTGAATCATCTCGGAACGAAACTTGATAGGCCCAATTCGAACTAGGATGAATTTTAATTTCGATTTTGATCGACCTTGATTCAATTGTACTTGTTTAGTTTAATGCAAGAGTGATGATATGCTGAGTAAAACTGAATATCAATTATACTCGAACTCGATTGGATTTGGCTCGACTCCAAATAGTACTATATCAGAACTTGAATTTGATTTGGCTGAAAATGTGAACACTCAATCTCAATTTGGAAATTTTATTTTTCTTTATTTTGATAAATAAATATATTTATATTATTTTAAATATAAAGATAGTATAAGATATATGCTACTCGAGCTACTAACAAGCTCAAATGATTCGAGTATCTTAATAATCAAACTTAACTCAAACTCAAATTAGGCATAAGAGCCTATTCAAACATGACTCATTTATTACATGAATCGAGCAATACTCAAGTTGAGCTTTAGCTCCTTGTTAAAAGCGCGACTCGCAGCTACCCTCCTAAGAATTTTGTGTCTTCCAGGCAATATATCTAAGAATATAATTTACAAAAATGCAGTCATCAATTCTCCCGAGATGCCACAATTACCACTAACAAACATATTAATAACGAGTAATGCATTAATTTTATGCTACTAATATTTGTCCTTGTTCTGCTATTTTGTCCAAGCCGGGTTGAGGAAGGGTTACGGGATGTAGAAGAAAAAAATACACAAATGAGTTGGTCATACTATGTGTAATGATTCTACCACCACCGATTAAAAAGAAAAAAAGAAAAAAGTGAGGCCATTCCATTTTGACAAAAGACCGACACTCAAATTTCATAACTTTTGGTCTGCTATGACGATTATGATTTTCCTACCCCAAGAGGGAAAGGTCCTCCCCTTCGGGCCAATTGCCGGCGAGGGGGGATTTGAACCCTTGACACCTTAGTTCGTAGCCACGTGTTTTAATTCTCTGCGCTACAGGTCCCATTTTGTTTCCATTGGATCTATTTTTAAGAGTATTCCAAAAAAAGAATCAAGAGAATGAGAAAGAATCCAACGGATTTGGACAAATGATGGTTCAGATATTCGCAAAAGAACACATGTTAAGCATCTAAAATTGATAGTATAATATATTCTATTCCGGTGGTAAATAGAAACTACACCTTATATGAAAAACGTAAATTTATTCTTCTACTTGTATTAAAGAACACATGTTTAAGCACCTGTAATTGTTTTGGCCCTTTCGATTGCTAGAGTTTGGCTAAATTATACATACATGTAAATAAGAAGTTGTATATTAGTAGGGTTTGTTCCCATCAAGGAGAGCGAAGTGATTACCTATGCACTTATATATATATATATATATATATAAGGTTTGAGTACTTTTCCTTGTTACATCACGGGTCGGACACTTCAATCTTCAATTTTTAAACTACACAAAGCCGGTAATGAAAGTGGTTAGTTTACTTTCAATGTGAGTGCTAGTTTTACAAATTGCCACTGTCTACTAAATCAGAAAACCATTTAAACTCGATATTGGGAAAAAGAGTGTAATTAAGACAACATAGAATTTGATTTCACAACTGCGACACAAGATAGGCAGCAAAGAAAATCAAGTGAAAAGTACTTTGTTATTGAATTTTCTCCCGTTTTTCTTTTCAATCAAACGGACAACTCATTTTTCGAAATAAGAATCCCATCGCTATCAGCATAAAACCACTCCCCATCGTGAATCATAGTCCCTCCGATATGAACCACACCGTGCTTTTCACCACCGCCCTTTTTGTTCGATTTTTTAGGATGTGAAGCCAGGGCTCGGACCCCAATATCGCACGCGTTTATCTCATCAACATCTCTGATACAACCATTCACAATGATGCCTGCCCAACCCATATTCTGGGCCAACTGGACCAAATTACCCCCAATCAACGCACACCTCATGCTCCCTCCCCCATCCACGACTAGTACTCGGCCTTCGCCACGGGTCTCAAGAAATTCCCTAACTAGAACATTGTCTTCTAATACTTTGAGTGTCACAATTGGACCTGAAAACATCCTGCGCTGACCATATATTTGGAAGATGGGCTGAAGACAACGAACGTCTCCGTTTGCTAAAAGTGCCATGTTTGAGTCACAGGCTTCGGCAGTTGCTAAGGAAGCCATGTCTTTTTCCCTTCGAATCCACATAATTTAAGTTTAAGGTAATTGATGTAAGTATATATTCCAAGAGTGAATTCAATATCTGAAATAGGTAAGCACTACATGAACAAATAACTCGGACATATTAAATTCATACGAAAACTGATATATCAAGATCCACAGCTGAATTAGATATTGATGCAAGCTTCTTTATGGGTTTGTGCAAGAAATATTTGTTTCAGAATCATATTCCATCTAAAATACTGCTCTTTTCTTGAGAATATACTTGTACAAAAGCTGGTCCTAAAGTTACTGGTTTGGTACTTTTAGCGGGTTCAAGAAGCAGCTCGATGCATAAACCCGAATATTGAAAACATTCACGTGATCTTTTCAGAAGGTCGAAAGAGACAGCCATATGAATAATCTAATTTTTTATTAGATCGAAAGACAGAACCATATTAAATTCTTGACACATATCCCATTAAAGACAATCATAAACCCAATTATATACATATGTTTGGAATTTGTATATAATTATACGAGTGAACATCACCAGACAAGATTTTTAATCTTGAACCACATAGAACAAACAACTCAACTCAACTCAACCAAGGGCATAGCAATTCAATTATTCATTTTCAATGCCTAATTTTGGATCCTGGTACTTCATTGTTTTAAGTTAAGGGCTTAGATTTGGAGAATTTCCAAACCAGATCCTCTAAGCTTGAAAATAGAACTACATAGGCAATAATCCCCTAGTTCAAGGGATCAATA
The DNA here is from genome assembly GCA_001753735.1 of Embelia ribes. Lineage (NCBI taxonomy): Eukaryota > Viridiplantae > Streptophyta > Magnoliopsida > Ericales > Primulaceae > Embelia > Embelia ribes. The sequence continues at coordinate 26,955 of MKEJ01038861.1, forward strand.
TATCAACCTTGTTATTTTCAGGGATTTTACATTGTATATATAATATATATTACATGATGTGTCACCAAAAAGGGTTTAAACTGAGAGACGGTTTATATTATTTATTGGCTTCGTTAAAATTTACTTGTCTCTAAAATTTAGTGTATAAGCACGGATTGAGCAGGGGTGTGAGTAGTACAATAGGCAATATATAAACAATTAATGGTTACTGGTAATGAGAAAGTGGAGGAGGACTATAGTCACAGTCATAAGGTGGAGAGTTCGATTTATGTGTCGCACCTAGGGCCACACCCTCTCCCTTTCTAAGCTGAATACTGGTCCGTGTTGGGAATTATAGTGGGTGCGAGACACTGGACAACTAATCGAACGACACAACCCGATGAAAAATACATATTAAAATATAAAAAAAAAAAGTGCAGGAGTCATTAAATTTGTGGTAGTAAGAAACAAATTAATAAGCGGCAAGAGGAGAGGATAAGCCAAAGCGATAGAATTGATATATATATATATATATATATATAAAGAAAATGGTTACCTCTGGATGAGAAGAGAAGAGAAGAAGAGAAGAGAAGAGAATAGCTAGTGCCGTGAGGGAAACTATTTTCTGGTTCGATATGAAAATTTTCTTCTCTCTCTCTCTCTGTCGTTGAAATTTATCTATTGTATTGTATGCTCTGGAGAGAGAGATAGAGAGAGAGAGACCGCAAATTGGTTATCAGAATTGGCGGGCGGTCAGGTCAAGTTAAGTCTATCTTTTCTTCATTGCTGTGCGTGCCCTGCCCACACCGCTTTTTCCTTACCATACGCTTTGTTGTAAGGCAAATCCTAAGTAACACTCCAAAAAAATACAAGTTTATTTTTTTTGCTTCATCTTAAATTATATATTATTACTTTTTTAAAATTATTACAAATTTGTATTTTAATAAAATATTTTTATTTAATATATTTTTTTTACTAACAATTATCACTTTTTATATTTTCAAGAAGGGCATGTTAGTAAAAAGAAAATAAATATTTAATACTTTTACTGCATTTACCAAAAAATTTCTTAATTTATGTGAAAAATCAAATAAGCCTATTCTTTTAGAACGGAGAGAACAAAAAAATTATTATTTGGGTTTAAAATTAATAGAATAGTTTGATTTGGTATTTTATATAATTTTAAACTTAAATTTGAAACAGAAATAAATAACCTAAATTATCCCTATTGATGATTGACTAGACATTAACTTTTAATATTTTGTAAGAGCAATAATGATAATTCACTTTATATTTTGATAATTGTAATGTCATAAAATAGAAGTGTTCAATTATTTTTAGACTTTTCGATTTAGAAATGTTTCTAATTATTTGTGGAAAGAGGAGTAATATTTTAAT
>MKEJ01038864.1:0-11188 GCA_001753735.1 Embelia ribes
ATATATAGGATATGAAAAATCTTTTTATCCTAATTTAAATATGATTCTATACCATATTTAAACTTTCCAAGTCAATCTTGGAATATCTTTGATATTTATCACATAGATAAATTATATATATGAAAAATAATATATTGATGTATATTGATATGTGGATATACGATAATGCAACAATAAAAACTAAGGTAAAATTATAAGTACATAGAATCAATATTTGTAAGATTGCTTTGACTTCTCGTATAAGTTTTAGCCAATTTAAAAATTGTAACGTAACTTCATGCATTGAATATTTTTTGTATTGTCTTTTTGTTGTATATTGGAGTCTTTACACAGCTGAAGTTAATCGAAAGCTTGACCTTCCGCTATGAAGTCTATTTCCGACCCTCTTATAACATGTAGTAGTGGCTACATACAAAATTTATCAAGTGGGAATCATGTAATTTGATTAATTACAAAATACAACATAGTTTAACTTTCGCATGCAAAAATTAAATAATTTTATAAAGATAATCATCTTAACATGAAATAAAGTACAAGAAAAAATTAGTTCTAGTTAGGTTCGGAATCAGCTTGGCCTTTTAAAAATTCACAATAAATAAGTCAAATCTAAACACAATAAAATCTGGACGAAGGTAGTTGTCTGGTAGTGTGATGGACAACTCTTGGTCAAAATTTTAAATAATGGTGATAGTTATGATAATGCTAACAGTGATAATATAACAGTTTCAAACTATAATAGTCGTGATGTAATGATAACAAAAATCGGAGCCATAAATTTTTTCGTCTTTATAAAATTTCTTTTAGCACAACGATTCCATTAAGTAATGGCATTACATGATTGTAATAGACGATATTTAAAACTTTGCCCTTTCCTATCGTATCAGAAATATTTATTTTAAAAACAAAAGTTGATATTATTCACATTTTTAAAATTTTAAATTTTGCACTGAACTCAAATATTCAAACTCAGATATGAATTAAAAAACTAGCAGCTTAGATGCTGCTGGGTACGGGAACTACTGGGCAGTCCCCAGTTTCATAAACTCTCATTGAGCTAATGTGAAACGTTTATTTTAAAAACAAAAGATGATATTAGATAAATTTTTAAATTTTTAAATTTTGTACTGAACTCAAATATTCAATCTCAGATATATTAATTAAAAAACTAAGCTTAGTTGCCGCTGTGTACGGAACTACTGGGCAGCTCCCAGTTTCATAAAATCTCATTGAGCTAATGTGAAACGTTTATTTTAAAAACAAAAGTTAATGATATAATTTTTAAAATTTAAATTTTGTACTGAACTCAAATATTCAATCTCACATATTAATTAAAAAAGTGACATCAAATACGGAACTACTGCGCAGCCCAAGTTTCATAAAATCTTATTGAGCTAATGTGAAACGTTTATTCTAAAAACAAAAGTTGATATTAGATACATTTTTAGAAATTTAAATTTTGTACCATACTCAAATAATCAATCTCACATATTAATTTACAAACCAGCAGCTTAGGAGCCACTGGGTACGGAACTACTGCACAGCCCCCAGTTTCATAAAATCTCATTGAGCTAATGTGCCAAACGGTTTCAACCTTGGACATTAAGTGGTCTAAAATTACATCACACTTTTTATGCAATGTTTCGAACGGGAAGTCCCACTTGCAGCATATGCCGGGCAATTTATACCCGATGTATTCCAACCGCTAATTTTTAAATTAATGGCTAAAACTGAATATATAAATTTTTTTAAAAAAATTAAAAAAAATTATTTAATTTCAACTGTTAATTCAAAAATCAAGTGCTTGAATCAATTCTTTTTGGTTAGCCCCGTATTCGTTCCTAACCTCATATTATTGACGTGAAAGGTTAGTTTTATATTCCTCAATAAACGATACATATTAAAAAGTAATATTATTAAAATAACAATAGGGAATCTATTTTTCAATTAAGAAAAGAGAATCTTTGAATCTTCGAGAAGAGAGAATAGTGGACTAGAATGGTCAAAAGAGAACCTTGGAAGATTTAAATCCTTAGTTATTCTCATGACAAAATGGTTCACCACAGAAAATATTTTGAGATTCTCTTAATTATAAGGGGACTATGGTCAGAGTAATTTACATGATGTTTCCAGGAAAATGCTACAAATCTTTACGAAAGCCCAACAGATAATCAAGAATTCAAGATATCAATATGTATCGATACGGCACTCATCCTTACTAATATTAGGCAATTATAATGATCCATAACACATCACATTCACATTTTATAGAATTTTTTTTGTTTTACATGTGTTTCACAAATTATTTTGAAGTCTTATCAAGTGTGACCTTAACTTACTTCCCTTCTAATGGGATATGTTTCACATCAATAGAGAGAGGGATCAATTATGAGATTACTTCGAAAACTAATTAGGTGTTTTCACCCAACTATTTATGGCATCTCTCTTCCCATTTTGGTATCTTTTTAATAAAAAATTTTGGTGCATATGAGATATCTTTTTAATAAGTGCATGTTCATAAGTATTTAGAAGTTTCCTTGTTCAAACGTGGACAGCGTATTGATCCTCTAGAACTAAATCAATGTTTGGTTCCAAGATAATAGTTATTAAAACAAAAAAGGTGATGCAAAGCGTAAACGAGAATCTTATTTAATCAAAAAGTTACGCACTTTTCGCCTAAATGAAATCTCTAAACCTTCTTTTAATATATATATATATAATTGGAATATTTCCACTTCTAATGTTCTAAGAAATTGTTTCTTTCTATATTGAATCATCTTATGCTGTGGTGGTCAAACCGAGCGACTTACTTTATCAATATAGTGATTAAATTATTAGGAAACTGAAGAAAAGAATCTTGCCCCGTCACCTTCTGATCTCATTATTGATGCTTTGTTAAATTTAAGTAATTTTTAACCAATCATATGGTGTGAACATTGGGAAACCATATGCATATGAAAATGAAAGTATTATAAGAGTCACGAGAGATACCTTGTAACCTTAGGCATGTGTAGACATATTTATGTTTTGAGCGCTAATAATAGAGATTGTATTTATATTTTATACATATAAGTATATAAATATGTAATTTTTTTTTTATATATTATCATTCAAAATACATAATATTGAATTTTTGTGGGTATAAAGATAATTTTTTAATGAATATGGATCCACAAAAGTCCTATGTACAATATTCTGAATGATAATATGTAAAAAAAATTTACACATTTGTATGTATAAAATCTCAATACATGAAAATTACCTCATAATGAGATAACTTGCAACTTTAGACATGTGTAGACAATAATTATATTTTGAGTGTCAAATAATGGAGATTAGCACATAATGCTCGGCACATGTAAGGATACGTATCCTAGAAGAAATTAACTTCTACTATTCTTTGACTTCACCTAAGATTTGCATATCATATTCCCAATGATGTTGTTCCATTTTTGTTTTTTTGCCACAGATATTGGAAACAATAAACACAAGATTCCATTTTCTTTCTTCTCCAAACAAGAAAATTATTTCTTGTGAGGAAATAAAAGTTGGGACATATTTGAAGAGTTTTTTTCACCAATTATATAAAAGAAAATATGTATTAATAAGGCTACAAATAAGTATGTTAGGCTTTGTAAAATACTTGGCCTATAAATATCAAAAGGATTAGAGGTGGGGTTGTTTAAAATAACATAAATCAATATACTTTGTTCAAATTAGAGTATGCATGCAATTTTCTTATAATTTTGGATCAAACTGTTTTTGGTTGCTTTTGTTTTTTAGCAATGAATAAATAAACAAATATAGCATAAACGGTTCCATATACTAGGCGTATGAACATTGTTTTACTTTTAATATTTACTTCTAATTTTTCATGATAATGTTTTTCGCAATTTTTTTGCTTTCGTTTTAGTTTTATATTTGTCTTAGTAGGTTGATGATATAATAACACTTTTAAGAGTATGTAACGAAGAAGTTTAAGAAAATATTAATGATGCAGGAGATAAAATAGTTTAATTATTTTTAGAAATAAGGTATGAAAAGTTTTAATTATTTTTAAATTTATATTTTTTATTAATCGGTTTATTATACTTAAATGAATTCTAAAATGGTAATACTTCCAAATGAATTAATATCATTTTATCAAATTTCATATTTAAAGAAGTTTAGGTTTGGAGTAATTCTATTATGAAAAGTTTATTATGTAAAAATTATTAATTTATGGGATACGTGTCAATTGGACACTTGTAAAAAATAGAGCGTAGATAGTTGAAGTGATAATTTTTATATAATTCTCTAATATAAATAATTTCTTTTTAAATTATAATTTTCATTATTTTATTTTCATGTATAAAGTCCGTTTTGGATATATTTTATGTATTCAAATAAGATTAGGTTAAAAACAATTCTATTGTGATAGTATTCTTAATAAAATAATATATTTTTAATAAGTTTATTTTTTAAGAAGTTTAATTTTGGTGAAATTCTATTATGATAAGTTTTTTATTTTAAAATTCTAAAATTATGAGACATGTGCCAAAAAAATTATACGAACTCACGTCATGATTAGACCGAAAGTAGCGAAGATGTAACTTTTATATTAATAAAAAGATATCATATAATTTTTCCACATACATAAATTATTATATGGTAGTGTGTTTGATTGTTTTAGTATCGACAGTTGAATATAACGCCTATGAAACTTTGTATTTATTGTATGGCTGAGTTAACGTGACAAAAATGTGTTGGTACAATGAAAGGAGGAACTTTAGCAAGTGTTATTAGTGTATTAGTTAAGGATAATTAATGCAAGAAAATTCTACAACTTCTCACATTTTATAAAACGGATGTGTTAAACATTAGTATATTTTATATTTAATTATCAGTAATTATTATTGTGAATATGTCAATTAAGATTAAAGTACAAAATATATAATTATAATAGAGTATTTCCTAATGGATTTCATGAGTCTACTCGTTTGCATTACCCATATCAAAACAATGACTATTCATTGAATACGAAACGGTGCATTGAATCCGTGTTGAAGGGGGCATCATGTTATAATTGTCATTTAAGTTTATTGCATAAGATTTTGTCACGATCCGAAATTTCTGTTAAACCTGTAGACATGAAAAAATAAAGAAAAAAAAAATAGAAGAAGAAAAAAAATAATAACATGCCACAACACAATTCGAAACTACAAGCACTAATCTTCAACTTCACATTTATATATTTATGACAACTACAATAATCCAACAATACTATTTACATATGTATAGTGTACTTTCCAAAGTAAATTTTCGAATTTATCTACACATATCAAGCGATAAATTTGTTCAACAAAAGAATATACATACTACCCGATAATTTTCTCAAGATTTAATAAACACCTCCAACTTGACAAACTCAACTATAAATCTCATAATTTTAGAAATAAATCTCACATCTACGAAATATACCATGTGAATACATCCAACTCTATCAAGCATATTCCGAGCCACCTCCGTACCTATAAAACAACTCAAGTAAGAAAATCTATGCAACGAATACGAGTTAGACTATCAATGAACACGATAAATAAAAGGCTAAGCAGTACTCTATATGTATGCACATATAGGTGAATATCAATCAACCACTAATACAAGATCTCCAAATAGTACATACTTCAACTATAAAAGTAATACATGCTTCAAGTATAAAAGTAGCACACAAATAGACATTAAGCTACGAATCCACTCGAAAGACAATGATAATAAAGAAAAGTAATGTATGCCTCATCACAAAAAATGGTCAAATAAATGCAACAATGAACTACGAATGCACGACGATATTCGAACTATGAATCACGAATCTCAAACAAAAATCTCGACACGGCTCAAAGTGAAAAGTGGAACTATTATTTCTCGCAGTTTTATAAAAGTGGGCGACTTGAATGCCAATTCCACAATCGATACACTATCGATGTGACGTAAATCATGGACATGACTCTTATGTGCTACTAACACACTGAGCTATTAGGTTACTCCTTGCGCAAGTTTCACGGCTCTCACAATAAAGCTCCAAGCCCCCTCCTTAATTCTCGAAAATCCTCAATTTTTTTGGTAAAAGTCAATTCTAGCATCCTGAAAACAAATAGAAAAGATTCAAATCTTGATCATGATTAATACTTTTTAGCCATGATATTATCTTGAATGTATATGCCACAAAATGTCCACGAATGCATATGCTACGAAATGTCCATTAATACATATGCCACGAAATATCTATGTAACGTCCTGGAATTTCTGAGAAATTTTGAGGGAATTTTTTGCATTGTTAAATAATATTATAGGAGTTATAATATTTTCCCCCTATTATATACATTGTATACTAGGGTTTGGAAGTGGTGGGCAATTTTTTTTGCTATGATTTGGCCTTAGGAAAAGATTAAATGTGATTAAGCGTAAGTTGTAGTCATGACAACAATCTGGTATTTTAGCCATATCTTTGAAACCGTAACTCCGATTAAGGATTATATATACCAATGGAAAAATATTTCAATTATCTACAACTTTTGTGTTTTGATGACAAGCCAATTTGAAACATAGAGGGGTCAAAATTGAGCCTAAATTAGTTAGGTCAGAGTAGTTAGCAAGCAAAAGTTCTAGTGGCCATTGGATGGTCGTTTGGCCACCGTCCGATGACAAACGGCCGACGGACAAGCCAAAGGACAGTAGGGTTGGGGTCCAATCTGGTTAAAAGCTAAAAAGTTGATGCTTTTCATACATACATACAAACGACATTGAAAATGAAGGAGAGAGAGAGGGGGAAGAGAGGGAAGCTCGATTTTTTCCGAACTCGGATCTTATCCGTGGAAAATAATAGTATTTTCGGAATCTACGTTACAAGGAGAACATTTTGACATAAGTTTCTCTGTCTCCTTCGTTCATTTGGTTTACCTTTATTACTGTGCCTTTTGGGTATATTGAAATAAATTGGATTTTCTTCTTCTTCGTCACGAGTGAATCGTTTTTATATATAGGTTTGATATGATCTGGCGTCGTTTGCTATGTTGATTCGTGATTTGAAATTTGGGGCATTTTTGGGTAATTTCATCCTATGTCGTTCGTCATATGGCTTCTAGGTAAATATGTTTCTTCCTTACTATTGTATTCTCAATATGTTGATAAAATTTCTGTCATTTCGGGATGATTCCTCAATTTGCGTGCCAACAGTATTTGGCAGAATAAATTAGGAAATATTTCCTTATGTATTGTAGAACATTTATATGTATACGATTGACATCATCTGAATGGAGGAGCTAGGTCATTTGGGTGAAGCTTAAAGAGGATTTTCGGGTTAGAGCTTACGATTCGTTTCCATAGTTTTCGGAGGTGTAAGAAGTAAGACAGACTCTAAATACTACTCTAATGTGGAGCATTTGTATGTATATTAACATGTTGTTAGTAGTGGTTTTGTAGTTTTATTATTTGGTAAATTGTCAAAGTATGTTGGTAGTAGAATGTAGTCATTCGGAGGTAGTTGTTTTAGGTATAATTCATAGATTTCATTTCTATCTATTTGTCGGACCTAGAAACTTATTTTTGGGACGAGGTCTCTAAATCTTATTTCAAAATTTATTTTCCAAATCGTATGGCCTTTAAATGTATGCTACGAATTAAATGCCTTAACTCATAACTTGGTTCTTGTAAATCGTAGTATGTACGATATTATTTGCATACAGGGCATGTAAACTATGTTGGTGTTTACATGTGGGCATGTAAACTTTGTTGGAAATGCATGTGTATTGATTGTTTACTTTGTAATCATCATGGAAGTGGAAGTTATTTGATTATCAACATAGAAGATTTTAAAAATGGAGATTGTTTGGTTATCATGTTGAAGTGGATGATTTTTCGATAGAACAAGTTATTGGTTTTTAAAATGAAAGTTGTTAGTTTTTGAAGTGAAAGTTCATTAATTCTCGAAGGGAAAGTTGTTGGGTTGTGAAGTTGGGCAACGTTGATATTTGAAGTTGGAAAATGATTGTTTTGTTTGAAGGGAATCGAAACGTATAAAGTTTTCAGGTTTTGGAAAATTTTGTAGTTGAATGATTTCGGAGTGTTGGAAGCTTTTCCAAAAGGAAGATTTGAAATTAAAAAGGTTGAATGGCATATTCGTAGTTGCTTTCATAGCATACTCATTGTTGATAGTCATAGATTTTCAGAATTGGTCTTATACGTTGTTGGAGCTTTTAGACCTGAGGTCTCATGATGTTTTTTAGTTTGTTTAAAAGTAAGGTAGACTATATGTTTTAACTTAAACTTGTGTATTTTCCATATGTGATTATGTTTGATATGTTCTCGTAGATGAAATATGTATCCATAATTGTAGTATGTACACTAATATAAATTGTTAAGCCTTATAGAACATCGTGGTTGAATGTGAATTGTAAGTATTGAAGTATGAGTTAGTGATTGACATAAATACAACATGATCCATTAACTTGTATAGTTTAATTCTCATGTTATTCTCGTAGTTTATTATTAATATGTTTATCATATCATATTCATTATTATCATGTTTATTATGAGAAAGAAATGTAAATCACATGAGCATGGCATTTACACTCATGAGTTGGCATAGTATCGTTCTCATTAAAAATATGATTTAAAAGTGTTGAAAACCAAGTATGGTTATCAGTGTTGTTGCGCATTACATCACTTTTTTTAAACCAAAAAGAAGCAATGAGACCTACAGTCTTACCGTGAAAGTCAAGAAATTTGCAATAAGGATTTGCCATTTATTCGTCACAGTATGAGTGGTGGATAGATGAAGGCTTTGTTTTCGTCACAGTGTGGGTGGCGGAACCTAGCGGGCAAGTGTGTCACCAAACTTTACAAAGTTATTGATACAAGTCTGAAACTGTGTTGAAGTTGTAGACATGACGTATTGGTGTAGTTGCATGTAGTGATGGCATACGTTGCATACTTGAGTATTTTACATATTTTTTTATGCTCTTGCTGGCTTGTCATTGATAGTTGTGGTTCGTAGAAAACTATGTTAGTTGTAATATATTCATAGTTATTGATATTCTGTTATTTGTCAAGTGATTGTCAGTCATTGCAGTAGTAGTATTTGATGACATCATACATATCGGAGATTCGTAATTATGTATAAGTTGTAACATGATTATTATTTATGTTGTAAGCATGGTAAATTTGGAACAAAGTATCGTCATTTGAAGTTTTTTTTTGTTTTTTTTAATTTTTTGAAAAAGTGGTAGAGAGGAATGATGTACCTTAACCAAAGCAGTGAGATATAGTTTCAATTTCTCCTTTTGTAGTAGTTGAGATAAGTTATTGGATGTATTTGCAAGTATTTGGTATAGAAGTATGCACACATTTCTTTGGTAAGTTTACGTGATGTTTGTATTCCTAATTGTAGCTTTAGATTCTCGTAGGTCATATGTTGGTGTGATATGGATAGATGTAGTAAGTGTTAAGTGCCTAAGTATGATGTTACGTAAGGTAAGTATGTTGACATATTGACGTTATGTAAGGTATGTATGTTAGTATAGTAAGATTATATGACTATTGTAGAAATGATGTATGTATACATTATATTGCATTGGTAAGTAACGAGATGTATGATTATCTACGATTATACATATACTATTCATGCCTATTCTTGGGTATATACATGTGATATACTACTCAAACTCCTCCTTATTGTTTTTTTGAGGATCTGACCATATTCTTTTGCATATGTATCTCTTGTCTACTATTTATAGGTATTGTGGAGGATTAAAGACCGAAAGGAGAAGTTTAGCAGTCTTGAAGATGTTTTGAAGTATTAATGTATTTAAGGTTGAACTGTTGATGTATATTTGTATATTTTTATACCTTAAGTGGCCATTTGTTGTGGGCTGATATTCGAGCCTTAAGTGGCCTTTGTGTTACATATTGTTGTTGCCTTAAGTGGTATGTACTATATTATTAGGCAAGAATATAACGTAAAATACATTATCAGTATTTGATTTTAAGTTGTATGAAAGTATAGATATGCTATTATTCTTGTACATGGGAAGAAGAACATATTTATACATTCTTCTTTATTGTTTGGCAATAGTACAACTTCTATTCTTATATGTAAACAGGAGTTGATGTTTGGCATTATTCCATTGTAATGCTCTATATTGTACTTGACGTTATAAATTGGAGTTGTACAATTATATAAATATATAGATTTTTAAATGGTCATATGGCCATCCATATTCTATGACATGATGATTGTTATAGACCGAGCAATGAATTGTTATAGTTATTGTAATTTTCTTTTCTTTTCTTTTATTTTCTTTTTGGTTCTTTTAATTCGTATCCCCAGTTTTATGGGGATTTGGAGCGCGACAACCCAACATCACAACCTTAACGATATTTATATGAACCTCTTTTATGCCATGGCATTTATGGTCTAATTTCAGTACAAAGCCTTGGCCATGTCCAAGGGTAAGAAGTGCATGAATAAAAGTGAACTAATTTAAAGAGAATGATGCAGAGGCAACAGATCAAATGCAAAAATGATGTGAATAGAGAAAGTTGTGATAAATAAGTTAAGAGACAGAAGAGTGATACAGATGGTAACGTACAATCTAACTTACTTAATATAAAAATTGATGGTTACCCTACGATATCGGAAAAGTAGAGCCACCTCTTAAGGATAAACCATTAGACCCTAAAATATATGCTTATTACATGCAGGGGTTTTATAAGGCACAAAATTTCGAAAGCACTGTAACAGTATTTTATTACAGTAAAAAGACATATGAATGATGTAACACGTGCAAATTAAATAACAAAGCATGTATTGGTGAATAATTTAGTGTTTTCATTCTACATTGTGGTTCATTAATTATCATAAGTGCTGACGACACTCAAATGATATTTAAAAATGATAAGACTTTACCAGTGCAAGCAGAAAGCGCGTTTTAAACAAAATACCGACAAATTTGACATTTTAGTCAGACGAAAAGTTCGATTCGAGTTCTGATTGAACCGACGGGCTATAAATATGAAAGTACGGAGATTGTACAATGTCAAATTTTAATTGTCGGTACGGGCCGTCGGGAGTTGACTTTAGCATTGACTTTGGTCAAAAAGTCAACATTAATCAAATTGGAATTATGAATTAATTTAAGTTGGCTTTCAAGTA